>JADBJO010030779.1:0-17480 GCA_016801955.1 Conus betulinus | reverse complement strand
AGAGAATCGTGAAGTCATGATGATGCAATTCATACGAAAAAAATACACACACCACACTCCCCTGAACACACACACACACAGAGTGGTCGCATGTGGTACTTTCACAGTCCGGTCTTGTGTTTTAGAGACTCCATTCTGACTGTGTGGCTAAAAGGGTACCACCATTAACTGGGAGAGGGTGACTGAGGGTGGTGCTAACACTGTGTTCTGAGCTTCAAGGAAACAAGGCATCAGCGTCAGCTATTTGGTCCTTTGGGGCTCATAGCAGAAATCCTCCATTACTTTAATGCACCTAAAAGTTTATAAAACCGGGCATTTCAACATTAGGTTTCAGGTGTTAAAACTTCTCCAGTGCTGAGCCGCTTTTCTGTCTTATGCTATTCATACCATCTACAAACACACATAAACTCATGCACACACACACTCATGTATGCATGCACACACACACACACACACACACACACACACACACACACACACACACACACACTCTCTCTCTCTCTCTCTCACACACACAGAAGAATAAATTCACCACATTCTTTTTATTCAAAGAATCCATTCACATTATCAGCCCCTGCCTTCTTTTTTTCACTCTGCATAATTTTCAAAGTAAACAAAAAACTTTTCTAATCAAGACTCTTTTCTTTATCATTTATATATGCACACACACATATATATAGACAAAACATTTTGATTGCATAATGGGAGGTGATTATGAATAGTTAGACAAGTTCTGAAAGTTATGCAACCCAACTAAAAAACGACCAAAGCATGTGCTTTGGTCTTGTTCAGTAAACAACTGTTGTAAACACAAAAAATATCGACATAAAAATCTGGAACAAAACACCAGCTGTGGCCAAGTGGTTATCGTCGAGGACTGGCAGCTGGGATGTCAGGTTCGAATCCTCGAAAATGCCAGGATTTTTCCACCCCCACTGGCTCCTACCCAGAGTTGAGTTTGCTACTGGCTCAGTTGGGAAGACTGGGACCAAACAGTTGAGTCTCATCCATTCATGGGAGCCGTCGCTGGACGGACGTGGTGGTGCCCTCGGAGGAGGACCTCACTCACGCTGGCTCTGTGACAAAGCCATTATTGTCAACAGTAAGGGGCTTAGTAGGTGGTGTCCCGAGTATGTTGATCAGAAAATGCGCCACGGAATTCCACCGAAATGACTCGGCAGCAGTGCAGGGTCTCCTCTGGTGGGTTGCCTCATGGCGACTTGATACTGACTGCTTCCTGTGGAATGCCAATAACGGCGTTACGGCTAAACAATCCAGGGTGAGTGTGGCTGTGGGACAGACGTCCGGAATGAGCGGCATGGGAGTAATGCCACTGAGAGGGCACACATGATGAGACAGCAAAAAAAAAAAAAAAAAAAGCTGAACAAAATATACAGCATCATTTTTCTCAGCATTCCAGTAAATACTGACCAGGAATTCTCAAAAGAGAGTAAAGCTTGCTTGAACAATCAGTTACAAGCTTGAAAATATAGTAAAATCCTCTCAACAGAAAAAAAAAAAAAATATATATATATATATACATATATACATGCATACATATATACCACTCCACACTGATATGACAATTCAACACGGACCTATATCAAGGTCATGATTCTGACACACTTGGTGAATTTTTTTTTAGAAGGCAGCATCAAAATGAAACTACATGTCGAACATGTTTTCTGATAGAGATGAAAGTGGAGATGACCCTGATAAAATAGTTTTTTGACAGCGAGTCAAAATTAACATCCCAAATTTAAAAGCACATTGTGTAATATCAAGATCTATACATTGGCAAAACAAACACTGAGAGACAAGCTATGGACCTGTGCATGCATTCCTCACATTACAGTTTTGCAGACTCTTGCACCTACAGGAGGCGGGGATGGGTGTGGGAACAGGGGTTTCATTAGCTCCCTAGAATTCCATTCCAGAGAGATGAGCTTGGAAGTTCAATGTGTTCATTTTTTTCAATTTAAAAAGAGTGCAATGAAACAGTACAAATATGATATTTCCTTTGAATTTTTCCAGATAACTGTGCTTAAGACTTAACAAACACTTCCATTTTGTTAAAAAAATCAAGGAGAATCACACACACACACACACACACACACACACACACACACACACACACACACACTCACACGCAGAGGGCAAAAGGTAAACCATATAGCAGCCTTTATGACATTCCACAGATCTGACTACTCTCTACTATTTATTTCAAGAGATAAAATTCTCAAATAAAAAAATAAGATCACATTTTAAAGAAGGAAACCCGATCCTACAAAAACTTGATATATTCAAAATGTAATAATCATGCACACTTCCAGTGCAAGCGTTCATTAGCATTTTACTTTCAATAGAATGCCCTCACAGTTTGCGTGGTGCTGGTCACTGAGATCTTGTCTTGTATCCATACCATTTAAAAAAAAAAATACACCAATACAACCAGACTTTTTTTGTAACATTCAAACCTAAGTTAATTTCTGTGGAGATAAAGTAAATTTCTAAAACACAAAGTGATCTTTATTATCTTTTCATATGAATACTCCAACAAACAAGGTAAATGAAAAATACCAGTAAATGCAGTTTTTCTACAATGATGAAATATGTGAAGAACTTAGTGTTGTTTCAACAAAAAGCTTTTCATACTATTTGTGGAGAAAAAGCACACACATATGCATGCAAAATGTCACACCAAAACAAAAAATAAAGATTTTATTTTCAAATTGCCACACCAAAGCAAACATTTGTTATTTCAAATTATAATAACAACAAATCAGTAAGAAAAAGTTGTCATGGGAGGCTCCAAGAATTCTCTACACATGAATTATCTGAATAATCTGTCTGCATTCTGGTTTTTCACTTCAAGTTCATATGAAATGCTCACTGGTCTTAGACTATTCACATCAAGGTGTGAACATTTATACTTGTCCTTGCACAATCTAACAATAAAATGCAATGGAATATTAGAATTTCTCAGCAATGCATTCCAGTAAATGATGTTTTGTGAAGAAAACAATAGCACGACCACCTTACTTTGTTTTTTCTTATTTCACATCGAATCCTGTTGCACAATTGAGCTGTTGTGTAATTTTTTAAAAGATCAGAAAAGTTTGGTCCTGACAGCTGTATTTTCTGGATTATCATTGCTTTTGTGACAACAAATGCTTTCTTTCTGCCACTGTCAATGAGATCTGAGCAACATCTCAACAGTCTCATCTTGTCTTCATTAGTGAAAAGATCAGGCTTGCCAAATGTATGTCCTTTTGGTTTCACCTGTCCAAAAACTTGTGGAGAGTCATCACAGTTTTCATCCCTATAACGTTCCTGTTTGGGGATGCAATTTAAGAGATGAATAGCCTGATTTATTTTGCTGGAGGGCAAGATATCATCCTGGTTTTCCTCTTCATCAGAGTCTAAAGGGTCATGAAAATGGGCAAAGACTGTACGGAATTTTGCTGTCAGTTTTGAACCGGTGCTCACATCATAATGTCGATCGGCAGTTTGCACACTGTGATCCATGTGAACAGCCATGTCATGTTTTTCATCTCTGTTGATCCCTTCTTCTCTTGATTTACTGATAATTGTTTTTCTGATCAATGTGAAAGTCATTTTGCCCCACATCCAAACTCACAATGGAACCAAAGTCAACCCAAGCATCTTTCAAAAAGTCACCTATTTCTCCAACAGAAGCTCGGTCTCCAGAAAGACGGCAGAACACTTGGTCCATTTTGGGATCAAATAATGGTCGTACATCTGTGATAAATTTGTTCAAAAGTTCAAATTCATCATCAGAGCAAAAAATACCTGCTGCTCCAGAAACGCGGAAAGTTTTTCCTTCTGCCACTAGCAGTACGTATCCATCCCCTTCCTTCTGTGCTTTTCCAATATCCGAGCATTTCAAGTCAGAAAACACACCTGTCCTCTTCCCGTTTTGAACAGCCAACTGGAGGAGAAGATGTCGGCCAATTCTGTGAGCTTGTTTTTTGCTGCCCTCAACTCTTGTGATTTACTGACACCAGATTTCAACAAAGATTTGGCAATTTTCATCTTTAAGTACTGCTTTATGTGATCAAAATTGATCACCTCATTCCTGTCTTGTAATTTTCGGCGTTGGAGCTCTTCCAAAGCAAATTTTGTCACAGTATGGAGTGACCCCTTCAGACATGTACGAACAGAAGCAAGAGAAGCAGCATCAACGAGAGAGAGGCTGCTGCTTTGCTTCCAAAAAGTCCAAGAAATGGGTGAAAGCATTCAAATAGTTTTTCACTGTGCCCAGGACTTGTCTACTTTTAGCTGCTCAACTACTGAAAGCTGACCATCTTTACTGGTCTTCCAATTGTTGACAGGCGATGAAGAGCTGATGAGTGAAATTCTCCCGTTCCCAGGCATTTTTCCAAAACCACTTGAACCATGTATGCAACCTTTTTGTTTCGTTTTCTTTTTCCTTTGCTTATGAGTATCCATAAAGTCAGGCACAAAGTTCCCACCTTCTATCGATTCAAACCAAATCAGAAATTCATTTGACAAAGATGCTGCTGTATACTTATTCTGGCCCAAAGTATGTTTTGAAGAAGCACTGGAGCTTTTGATATTTTTAGCCACAATTTTAGCAGTGTGTTTATCATACCCATGCACTTTTGAAGCTAGATGTTTGTCAACTCTTGTCCCTTTCCAAATACAGCCATCCACGCTGCACTGAAGCACAGGATATGAGCGCTTTGGTGTTCCCTTGTTTCTCTTAATCAGATCGCGAACTTCATATTCAGGAATGTCTTTATGGATTTGCCTGAGATGTCTAGCCAAGTTTACAACCAATCCTGAACAGTTTTCAATGCAGCACTTTACTCTTTTCCGATGTCTCTTGGATCCCTGCCTTTGGCACCTATTTCTTGGAGCTGGTGTCCTGTAGACATGAGGGTTTCTGGTCTTTTCAAGTGATGCCCGTTCTTCAGCCAAGTTATCATGGCTCGACTCTGAAAGCAGAAATGAGATATTTCTGAACATGGGGGCTTTTTTCTTAAAAGATAAAAAAATATAAATTTTGCCACTAACTATTATCATCATGACTGTTTAATGTCCAGCTGACCGCATAGAGCCCAATACCGCTGCCTATTGAAAAAAAAAACAACAAATGCTTCATTGAATGTGTACTTTTCACCTATCCCAGAGATGAATCATAATTTACAGGACCATAAAATTGAGGGCCTGCCATGGCAACATGCAAGGAATATCCTCCCATTTCTGAAACCAGGTTAAAAAATAGTCTAAAAGGATTCTAAATATATGTAAGAAACAGAAACACCACTGAAGTACTCAGCAGGCAGCAGTGCAGTGCCTCCTCTGGTGGGCTGCCTCTTAATGACTTAGCACTGACTGCTCCATGAGTGCTGCACTGGCCAGACAAGCTAGGCTATGGCTATAGTCAGACAAGATGAGGTATGGCTGTGGATGAAGATCATGAATGAGTGGTGTAGGTACAGTGCTGCAGGGGTGGCACAAAACATAAAACAACAACAACAAAGAATGAACAAACTAACCGTAAATAAACAAAACATTTGGTAATAAACACGCATGGAAAAATTGTCTTAAGAAATGAAATTATGACTTCTGGAGTAAAATGTTTCAACTATGAGGCCATAGCACCTCTTTAGAGAGATAAGAAAGTAATATATTTTTCTTAAAAAAATGAAATCATTACAGAAGGTGATAAGATATCATACAATTACACCACTACTAACATGATCAAACCACACACACACACACACACACACACACACACACACACACACACACACACACACACACACATATTTGATAGAATGCCACTAATACCTTAAAATGACTTAGCAAATTTTTCCTTGGATATCCCTTGACAAACTTGCATGGAGGGAGGAAATAGGGAAAAACTTGTCTTTCTATAATACTTAGTCTTAAACAACCTATGGACAAGTCACATGCCATGGCTTATTCCATACTTCTGAAGACTGAAATTAAAATGTTAGCCATTAAATAAAAAAAATCATCACTTTTAAAATCTGGGACACATTTCTTGTAGTTAAGCTACACTACTACAAATATTTGGACTCTTAGGTCTGAAAAATGCAAGTGGACTGCAAACTAAGTGAAATGTTGAACTAAACAAAAGAAAACCTATTCTCACAATCAATCAACCTACCAACTACTTCACTGATCATGTGGACATTTATTTGTGTTATCAAAATCTGTGAAAAAAATGGTTTTGCTAAGAGGGAAGTGGCACACATGCAGTGACACAGCCAATTATGACCTCAGCTACTTTATTGTCCAGGACATGGCAACTGATTCACCCACCTACTCTTTATTTTCAGCCAATCATTTGCCAACTGTATTGAAAGATTGAAGTGTGAACTTCATCTGAAGCCTCCATGTGCTATTCTTTGACAATTTGTAATGAAACCAGACTATGTTCCACAGCCTCTAAGAGATGACAAGATTCAATGTAATCAGTCAACTGCCAAAAATAAATTTAAGAAACACCTGGATTACATCACATATTCACCTCGTTCATCTGTTGAAGAAGTAGATCCACATGGTTCTGTGGGACAGGAAACTGGTGTTCCAAGGGCAGATGACAAGTGCTGCGGCTGGTCTTCATCAGGTTTCTGTTGCCTGCTGCCTTGGTCACACCTTCCTGTAACAAGGAGTAACAATGCTGACCTCTGCTTTCATTCTGATCATCTTTTAATTTGTATGTACACTTATACCTGAACAAGTGATCCGTGCTATGACTGGAGCAACGCTGTGCATTCTGCTTAAAACCGACAGCATACGTGTAGTACAAAACATTCTGCAGTTAAAAAATGTGACGAAAGCCATCAGTATGTGGAGTCATCATCATTAACAATAATCCACTTGTACAGTCATCGAAAGCGCTCTGCCACACATATTGAGTAAATGACCACCACCAATAAATAATGCAGCTGAGAACCAAATCTCAAACATTGGTCAAATGAAATTCTTGCCGACAAAATGGGTTTGCGATGCAAGTTTCTTGGCGACCAAAGCTCCACCATCACATTAGGTATAGATCAAGGTACCGCTTTAGGAAAATGAAGTATTTTTGCGTTACTAGTACCTACATTCACACAACAGTTTGAAAACAATGGCTATGAAAGTGGAAGGGAATGAAGAGGCAGACAGACTCTCCAAGGCGGGCAGCCAACAACACCAACCTGCCCATGCTGTATCTAGAGAGAGGTAAGACAATCAGTCACAGCCAGTTCAGGACTGCATGGAGAGAAAGCCAACAGGTGGAGGTATAGAAGGATGACATTCACCATCTTGAGCATGCCCAATAAGTTGCCACATTCAGACTAAGAACTGCACACTGCCAGTTGCTCTCCCGCATATATCACCTGAATATATCGCATACAGATAAGCGCGCCCATGCGGTACAGGCCCACAGAACCCAGCCCACACACACTTCAGTGCTGTCCCACCTTCCACAGCCCAAGACGTGGGTTTTGGCCCAGTGCAGTGGAACTCCAAGAAAAGCTGTGGGGAATGGTAGACTCACTCCAACAGACTGCTGACTTTGCCCGAGGTACCGGACTTTGTATCTGACCAGCATGACCAGGGAACGCAGAAAAAGAAGAAGAACAAGGGGCACTTTTTTGGGCCTGGTAAGAACTACCAGGCAGCCGTCTTCAATCTACATTAATTTTGCCAGGGCAGTGGAACCCCCCTTCCCCCCCGCCTCCCCTTTTTTTTTCAACTGATGTGGATTCTTTAAGGTACACAGGGGACCAGGAAGGCAGTTCGGGCTGACTCAGTTATAGTCCACATCCAATGAACTTAATGTTCAGTTTAATTTGTCAATCAAACTGGGGAGAGAAAAGGGGAAAAAAGCCGGGTGACAACCCAGGTACTTCTCACATACTGAATTGGCAGGTGAACATCTCAACCACTCTGCCACCTTCCTCCCATATAAATGAAAAAGAAATATTGTACTTCTTCTAAAAACCTTGTTCCATCAACAATAATGAAACAAAACACGCTAATTAAGCTTCAGACAATTTATCAGGCACCGTGGTGTAGTGGTTAATGTCAAGGACAACCACCTGGGAAGTAGTGGGTTCAAATCCCATCAGTCATGTGGGTTGTTTTTGCCCCGACCGGCTCCTACCAGAGTTTGAGTTTGCTATGGGCTAAGCTGGGAAGACTGAGACCACACAGTAGAGTCTCATCCACTTAATGGATGTGCTTCGAGAGTGTTGCTAAAATGTCCTGACCAACACTGCAGGTGTCTGTATCTCTCAGGCCTGGTTGATGCTGGGCTATATTATTTAAGTAGGCATAGAGTACAGCCATGTCATGTGGTCTCTTGCCAAAAATGAACTCTGTGACATCATCTGTATCTTCCTCATCCTCACCAATTAGCACAATTGAAAAATTGTCTCAGGTTCTGTGGCCCTTCAAGCACTGCTCTCATAGCGACCTCAGTTTCAGTTTCCTTTTCTCAGCTGTGCCCTTGGTGAGTCATGTCATGGTACTGGTGTCATCAAGTTCAGTTGCTGGACTGATGTGGTAATGCCCTCAGGGGTAGGGGGTGGGGTGAGGGACCTCACTCACACTGGCTCCGCGACCAAGCAATTATTATCATTAGCAGGGGGCAAAAAAAGCATCAAATAGTCTGTAAACACTGAGAATAAAGTAGAGATTGCTTCTCTTTTCATCAACCTGATGCACAATTTAAAAAAAAAAAGTGTAAGGGCTGCTTAGCAGTATACTGTATACCACATAAAAGAAACACACCAACACTTAAACAAAATACACATGTAGTATGTAATCAAACACTTTATGAAATATGAACGTCAAATATGAAATTATTTTAGAATTGCTCTTAAGATCATTATCACGATAATTACTTACCTATTTTATTATCACTCGCATAGGTATGGGAATAGGCATGGTCTCGCCTGAAAAATAATGAAGATGTAAGAAAAAAAAGTATGTAAATGCAATGTAAGATTGTTAGTAAACATGGCACAGAGAAGGGCTAATACTGAAATTCACAATGCATGGTAAATTGAAACTATTACTCTGACACTGTCTTTATTGCTGCCTATGCATGTCTATCAAAATCTTGATGAATCATGACAGCCTCCTACTGGCAAGGTTTGAAGTTCAACATATTTCAAGTCCAATTTTCATAATGGGTTTGTGTTTGGGCTCAAACCCACGTACATCTTAACCACTCTGCCACCTTCCTCCCTAATGGAATACCTTTTAGAATGAAGTGTTCATCCAACAGCATTACAAAAACTACACATTACAGTGGACCTCCTAATGCCATATCAGATCCTCTTCCTCTTGCAAGACCTATTTGTAAACCTTTTCTTCTTTACATCTCTAACTGGACATTTGAGCGTTCGAGGCTTCATTATTTTCATCTTATCTGTTTAAAGACTCTCTACTAATGTCCTAAAAGAGGAGTATGTTTGGAAGTGGTGAAATAACATTCCTTGTCATTATTCTGGGATGCCATTTTGAGATGAGACAAAACTAATTGTCACAGATTGAATCCTGGAAAGTTTATATAATTAAAAAAAAAAAACTCTCGTAATGATGTAAATGAAAATTATGCTAACAATTTATATGCTATGAACTTGTTATGTTGCCCAGTCTGAGCTGACATGACTGAGCTGGATGATATATTCCATGCCACCATCTGTTGAAGAAAGACAGCCTATTTATTATGATACATGTTCATGCTGTTCGATGTGCCCAATTGGAACTGTTATGGTTGAGCTAGATAGCCTTTCTCTCCCACTAAAAACGATATCAGTTTGTCACATGGATCCCCTTTTTGTCATGAAAAAAAAAAACATTCTGTCAATGACAGGACTTAACTTTTATGATAAGAAACATCAAACAAAACTGTCATCAAACAAAATACTAAATAACCAAAATCACACAATTATTAATACAACCATCCTGAGCAACTTGCCTCAGTTTCTTTCGGTTGCCTCTTTTCTTAGGTCTTGACCTTTCATGTTTCCTGCAAAATTAAGATGTTTAAGCAGACTGGCATTTACCATTTGGAAACACTAAAACAATGCTGGGGTACACAAGACCATGTTTAAATTATAAACGAGAAACATCTGAATATCTGCAAACTTTGTAGTTGCAATGCTTGGGATTCTGCTGGCACAAGAAAACTTAGATTCCGCATCATAAAATGTGTTACAAACTGAGTTCTTGTTCAATCAGTCATGTGGCTTATTCACTGCTTCAAACTTTAAGTCATCTGGAGAAGGACAGCACAGAAAAATACTGAGTGTTAAGCTAATTAATCCTCTGGAAGAAACTGTACTCTCTCGCAATACATATATCTCCCTCTCCTATACAAATTTCTGCCAAGCATTGGGACTATGAACATTTTTTGTACATTAAATGACACAGGACCAGTTTATAAAATAATAATAGTTTATTTGCTTCTACAACATTTGGACACTGCCGACTGAACAATTCAACTTCTGAAAGGCTAGTCAGGATAAAATTATGTGGACTGACAAATGCATACATTAGCATATAGTGGTTAAGAAGGATCAGATTCATGAATCTGAATGACCGACAGAAATACAGAACAGTAGTACAGATAAAAACTCAAGAGCAATACCACCAATGTATGCAAAAGTTTTCACGTAGGAAACGCTGAATACATAAAAAATGAAATAAGTTATTACAAACAACAAAATCATGGTTCATTACAACTTCACCACAAAAAAGATAAAATGTGCTGTACTTACACTTCTTCAAACAGGTCACTGTCACTTTCCCAAAATGAGGAACTGGTGCTGTTTTTTTTTTCGCTTTGTCTGAAAAAACAAGAAGGATTTTTTTTTTTTTAATTTACTAAATGTCTCAAAATAATTAGCAGGATCAGCATTTCTAGATTCACAGCCATTAAAGAATAAGAATGTGTGAGAGAGAGAGTGAGTGAGTGAGTGAGAGAGTGAGAGAGAGAGAGAGAGAGAGAGTGTGTGTGTGTGTGTGTGTGTGTGTGAAAAAAGTTGTATGGGACATAAGGGAATTTGTGGCGGAGTGCAAATATTCGGTATTTTTCGGTAAGACCAAATTCTGACGCACGTCAGGCATGCATACAAGCATTTCCTTTTTCATGTAACACTCTAGCAGTGAAGAAGAAGCACTTTCTGCTCTCCGAAAAAAATATTACGCTGCCCGACGTGCGTCAAGAATTTTGTGTTACCGAAAAAATATTGGAATAATCACACTCCATCACAAATTCCCTTATATCCCATAAGAACTTACACACACACACACACACACACACACACACACACACACACACAAAAATGTAGATATTAAAATGTAGCTCATATGGCACTATCAGATTTTAAAACTTGCATAAAATAAACAGTTGTTTTTTCATTAAATGGCCTGATCCATGTCATTATTTCTAAAGCTTTAGCAATGCAGCTTGGTTGAGCACATTTTCAGATAATTACTGGCCATTACTATATCCTTCGTTTTCAAGCTGGCTATTTCAGTAACACATATTAGAACCTGGAGATCTGTGACTTGTTTAATTTGGAAGAAAACAAATGCTACATTTCTTATTCCTATCCTAGGACACATTACCATAATCGGATACAGCTAAACATCTTTCAGTCTCTGCATCATCCTTTTCACACTGCACAGGTTGCAATGCTGAAAGTCAAAGACAGAGCACAATTTCAAATCTTTAACTTGCATGTTCATACAGTTAAGTGAAGTATAACATGAATCCTCCCACATACCTCTGGCTTCCAATCATCACCACTGGACAGCAAGTCCTCTTCACAAAGAAGACTCTCCTTGTCACTGTCAGTTTCATCCAGATTACTGGTACAAGGTGGAAGAAGATCGGAGCTGAAATACACACAAATCCAGTGTGCCAATGTAAATTTAAGCATAATCTCTACCACCTTTCGTTTCCATTCAAGCAAAAAAAATGAATAATGAACAAATCATCAATGGTATCATTCACCCTTCCAATACAGATAAAAGAAACAAGAACATAAAAGGACTAAATACACCACAAAATATAGTGTACAATATTATAATCTCATAAACTAATCTCATAAACTAAGACATATTTCAGGTCAGAATTAAAAGATGACAGTGTAGTTCAGCTTTTAGGAGTAAACTTGTTTGAAGTATGCAATTTTTCATCCCATTATGAAATACAATAACATTAATAAGACTGGATTGGATTGCACTCCATTGCATATTTAGTCACAATGGAACTAGTAACTCCATGTGGCATTCTGTCTGCTCTCACACACAGGTCAGTGTGTGACCTTAGAACAGTGCCTGCTTTCCTTATTACACAGGTTTTTTTTTTTTTTTTTTTTTTTTTTTTTACAGAACTTTGCCAATGACAACTTCTTTGCTGCCATTAATTCTTTTCCATGCACTAAGTGTATACTGCTCCAAGGACCTTGTTTATCATCTCATCTGAATTACTAGTGCCAAGATCACCACTGAAGGTCTTGTGAAGTGGGAAAAAATCTCAGCCAGATCTGGGTTCAAACTGAAGCCATTTCATCAGTTGTAATGTGAAGAGTGTGGTGGGGAGGTGTCTGTTCATCAACTCACAATACACAGAATGCCACAAACAAATTTTCGAATTGACCTTCAAATGCTGACAATGATATTTTCAGTTCAAGAGGTCAGCCAGCCACGCCATTTCCCTTTGGTAAATTTTCAATTTGCAGGAATGCTGTAACACGTGTCCTTCCAGAGTGATTTATAGATGTAGACTATTACATTCACAGTTCTGATAATTCAGTACAGACTGTTTAATGTTAAAAAGTTTACCTTGACTTTTTTTTGAAAAAGTACTGTGCACTGTGGCCTAGTGGTTACCATCACAGATAACCGTCATGGAGAGGTCATGGGTTTGAATCCCACCAGTCATGTGGGGGTTTTCTGACCTAATCGGCTCCTACTCAGAGTGCGAGTCTGCTACAAACTCAGTTGGGAAGACTGGGACCACACAGTCGAGTCTCATCCACTTGATAGATGCGTTTTTTTTTTTTTTTTTTTTTTTTTTTTTTTTTTTTGATAGATGCGTTCTTGAGAGTGTAGCTCAAATTTCACCATCAACTCTGCAGGTGTCTGTATTTTTCCGGGCTGGTTGGGATATAAAGGAAGCATACAAAACATTTCCTGTCATATAGTCTCAGACTGAAATGGAACTCTGTAGCATCATCTATATCATCCCCTTCCTCATTAATCAGTAAAATGAAAAAAAAATTGTCTCAGGTACTGTGCCCATCCAAGCCTCCTATCATAGTGATCTCACTTTCAGTTTCCTCTCTCAGCTGTGCCACTGGTGAGTTATGTCGCAGTTACTTATGTCCGCAAGTTCATGGGGACTGTCGCTGGACGGACATGGTGGTGACTTTGGAGGGGGCCTCACTCACACTGGCTCCATGACTAGCTTTTACTGTCATTAGAAGCTGGCTTAGTATGTCAGATCAGATTAGGCACCACTGCACTCCACCAAAGTGGCTAAGCAGAAGTGCAGTGCCTCCTCTGGTGGGTTGCCTCTTAAGAACATTACACTGACTGCACCCTGTGTGCTGCCTGTGCCGTGAGTTTGGCTGAACAATCAGAGAGGTGGCTATGGAAATTCATAATGAGCAGTGTGGGCCCAGTGCCACTGGGGTGGCACAAAACCTGAGACAGCATAAAATAAAACCAACAACAACTTTTTTTAGGTCAACAATGACTCCAAGACATTACCTTCTTGACATTACCAATTGACTATTTCTAGAAAAAAAAAGATTCTCAAAGTTTATCAGAAGAAAGGCAGAGCATATAGAAAAAAAAAATCTACGGTAAAAGCAGCTGTAATTGTGTGGCCTATTGTACATGTGTAATGACTGAGGAATCATCAAATGGGCCAAATCTGTATGAACAGCAGGTAATCCTGTCTTCAAACAGCTGTAAACTGTGTAATGCAGTCCATACCTTTTTCTACCAAAGGCAGTGCAAAACTTAAGAGTGCAACTTTGCTGACACTTGTTGCCTGATTAGCATTAAACTAAAAGTGGGTAAATGTAATTGACAACTGTATGTTCTTAAAAATTTTTTTTTTGGAAAAAAAAGAACTTACGCATATCATAGCAACAAATTTCTCATAAAATGTTGACTGATTTTTCATCCACTTACCTTTTCTGTAAAAAGTTGCTCTCAGCTGACGAGGAACTGCTGGTATATGCCTTTCTGTTTAAAACAAGAGATCAGAAAAAATAGATGTTAAAAATGTGTATTATATGATTAGAAAACTGTGCATGAATTGCAAAAATAAAAAAAAAACTGACATTAAAGTTTCATCAACTGTCATGCGCATATAACTATATGATTTATATTACATATAACTTGGAAACAATTAGCTGTTATACCCGTATATCACAGAAGAGTGCAAAATAGCACTGACATTATGCTCTCACATCTTTATTCTTAGCCTCAAAATGAAATATGAACAATTTCTGAAATAATATTGTATACTTTATATCTTTATTTTAAAGTTTGTTTTCTTTTTCTTACCTGTGATGCAAGTTCCCTTTCAGTTGCCACCATCAAGGAAGGACTGTCAGGCACGAGGCTGGATGAAGCTTCACACACATTTGTCCCTTCTTTAACAGCTGTATCAAAGGGCACATCCTTTGCAGGAGTAGGTGGAACTGAAGAACTGAGACAACACAAAAGATTATTTTTTTAAAAATGACCTTTAAAAGTAACATGTAATACCAGTTCTTATTACAAATCTAACACATGTGTCTGTGATGACAAAAAATAGACTGCACTCTTGGAGTGTTTGCTTGTGTGCTCACCTTTGACTAAATAACTGTTAAATATGATGACCAGCATCCAATCGCTTTACATGGGTGCTAAACATAAAAAAAAATCAAACTTGAAAAAAAAAAAAAACTTTTTCTCAATACTAAATGCTTGAGATGCCGTGGATGAGGCACTAGACTTATGCCTGCATGATCACAAGAAGTGCAGCCCTTCTGCTTCAGCATGACCTCTGGTTTTCCAGAGAAAAGTAGATCATTCAAGATCATATCCTGGTTCTTCCTCAAGTTGTGTTCAACAACAGCTGCCTCAATTAATAGATAAAGGTGCCTGACAAAGTTTATGAGTTGTATTTATATCATTGTAGTAAAGATTGTAGGAAGAAAGGTGGCAGAGTGGTTAAGATGTTCACCTGCCAATCCAACGTGTGAGACGTGCATGGGTTTCGAGCCCTGCCTTTTTCGCCCTTTCTTTCCCAGTTTGAATGACAAATTGAACTGAACGTCAAGTCCATCAGATGGGGACTATAAGCGAGTCAGACCCGTGTGCCTTCCTGGCCCCTGCACATGTTAAAGAACCCATGGCGGTTGAAAATCGAAAAAAAAGCAGGGGGGGGGGGGGGGGGGTTCCCCCGCTACCCTGGTAAAATTGATGTAGATTGAAGACAGCTGCCTGGTATTTATTACCAAGCCACAAAAATTGTCACTTACTGTTATCGTGTGCCATCGTGTACCGGTAAAAATGGAGGACACGTATAAACATCGCATGCATCCTATGTGAGAAACTGGAGGAATAAATGAGATAAATGAAAATGAGTGACTCATATTTGAATGCTACGGGAAACGACTTAATGAGCGCCAGTAGGCTGCTCTTCAGCCGGCTCTACCCAGGTAGGCATCCCATTGAGAGTGAGATAGTGTGTTTATTGCAAAGCGCTTAGAGCTTGGTTTGTGACTGAGGATATGCGCTATACAAATACCCAATATAATAATAATAATAATAAAGATTAACCCCAGGGAAGATAAACTGAAGCAAACTGAAGGACTGCAATCAAGAATCGCGTCATCACAGCTGACCCAGCCAGTGTAGGTACTATATCACGGTATCAGCACAAGACAGATCAGCATGAAGACTTGCCCAAGCACTCACTGGACCATCTGTCTGTTTTTACCTAGCATCTCTGGCTGACAACAGTATTTACGCACAGACACAAAAAAACACAGACACACAGACACAAGCAACACACACACAGACACAACACACACACACACACACACACACACACACACACACACACACACAGAGGTGCAACACTTGACACTTGAAGAAATGAGAAGTAACTAACATTCCAATCTATAACAATGTTTCTCAATCTTGTTATCCCTATTCCACTATGATGACTGACATCTTTGAGTCTTTCAGTACGTGGATCAATGGCCAGAGACAGCACAAACAATAGAAAATATATACATGCATAGTATTTAAACACACACACACACACACACACACACACACACACACACACACACCACATCTGTAAAGAAACCCATGATGTTTAAGTGAAATCGGAAATTAGAATTCAGTCTAATTTATAATTCCACTAGTAAACATTAGAATTCTTATTTTCCCAAAGGCAAACTAAAATTCTAATTTTCCCTACATAAATCCTTACCGAGATGTTTCCATCTCCTCTAGCTGAAAAGGCTGAAATCTAAGGTTCAATGGAGAACACTAAGTAGAATTTACTGCACAAAAGAAATTAAGAGCCCAACATACACTTCACACACACACACACACACACACACACACACACACACACACACACACACACAATAATGCACTTAAGTACAGCAAACTGCAGTGCAAAATTAACCATGTAATTATATCAAAGGTTTGGTACAGAAGAAAATTCACAAGTGCAAAATAAATCATGTCATTTATTAAAGATTTTGTAAAGAAAAAAAATATACAGATGATCTTTTAATCATAGCAATTCACATCAGGGTTTATTTTTGGACTGCGCCCGCGCCATTGGCACATCAAGGCTGAAAATGACCCAATACTTTTCCGTCTTCAAGCCAAAGGGCGCATCGCTTTTGCATTCAACTGCGCCAGCCTTGTGAACAGCTCATGAGAGTGAAAATTGAAGGAGGGTAGCCTGTGTGACTTTGACTTCAATGCTGCTGTACAAAAGTGGAGTGATACCAGCAGGAGAAAGACTCAGATCAACAACTGAAGAGGGAACAGCAGGCAGGGGGATACTGTAACGGAGGTGCGGATTGCAGTTTCTCTTTCCAATAACCCTGAGGACATTGTCTATGCATGCAACACTACCGATTGCACGTCACCACAACCCCCCCACCACCCACTACCCATATCAACCGCACCCAACACCAACACACGCACCACACGCAATCGCACCATCCCAACGATATTAATCATAAAGGATTCCTGATTTCCGAAGTCAGAAGACATGTTTTTTCGTTAATCGACGGCTCATACTGTGGCTTCTTAAGCCCCGATCACACCACCCCCACTCCACACACCGCAAAACCCAAAACTCTAGGGAGGTACCCCCCACCCACCCAAAAACACTAAAATATCCTCCGTGACGGGGA
>JADBJO010030778.1:0-17480 GCA_016801955.1 Conus betulinus | reverse complement strand
CGAACAAAACACATTATTCAACAGCGTTGTGGAATAAACAGAAATGCTTTTCTCTTCACAAGCCAAGAACCTGCACCAAAAGAAAAGATAACGCCAAGACGCGCACAGGAAAGCAAATACCTCAGACAACAAAACAGTTGCAGCACATGGGGATGAAGGGTAGGATGGAAGACAGGGCGAGAGAGAGAGAGAGAGAGAGAGGGTAACAAAACAAAAAAACATTTCCCTCTTCTTTCCTGCAAACAAATGCGATGAATGATAATATTCATTCAGATATCTCTTATAATGTATTATCTTAAACTTCACTATCCTTCATCTGCCTAATTTTCAATGCTTCCGCGATGAATTTCGCAACTGATTTAATTACAAGTTCATCATCTGATGATGATAACACGCCAGCGACATTTTGTTTTTTCGCTATATCTAACTGGAAAAATGAACAATTTGTCCGCACTTCATTATAAGCAGTACAGTGGAACAGAAAGTGTTCTTCGTCATCAATAATATGTCTACATGCAGGACAAGGAGATTCTGTGGATGTTTCACATTCAAACCATCTTTTGTTCGCATTAAAACCTAAAGTTCTCAACCTAAATCTTGCGTGCGTAATTTATTCTGTGCCATCTATCTGTTATGACATGAGAAACTTTTTCAGGATGGAACACATTCTTAAATGAGAAAAACCAGCGATATTTTTCTTTACTTTCCATATCTGAGTGCCAATTCTGTTTTTAAAGAACAAAATAAGCCTGTCTTTAAATTCCGCAATGAACTGTTGCTCATTTCCTACTTCCTGGGTCATCCACACTATTCCAAAACCCTGTTCTGAAAGGACTTTCTTTACTTTATAAGCCCAGTTTTCTTTACCTTTTTCCATTTCTAAAAGCATCATATCATAGGCTTGCCTGCTGCCTGCTGAAACGGGACTGGGGTAGCTTCAAGATCTTCAACCAGTACTTAATACATTTCACAAATGTACTTATATACAACGGGTATCTGCCCATTTCTCCATATAAAACGGTGTTGGATGAATGAATAGGTACTTGAAGGAAACGCTTCATAGCATACGTATGTACTTTTTCATCTGCAAATTTTCATGTAAGCCCCAAATTTCAGCTGCATAAGTAAGAAGAGGTTTTATCTGTGTATCAAACATTTTTCAAAATATACCACAGTCTGTACAATTCAGTTTTCTCAGGGATTTCAGAATTTCAATAGTACCTTTTTTTTTTTCATCAGAGATTCTTCCCATGCGTAACGGAAAGTTAATTTTGTGAAAATATCATTCCAAGATATTTATATGAATTAACTACTTGAACATCTGCATTTCCATAAGACCATTTTTCATACACTGATAGGTGACCACCCATTCTAAAGACCACTATATTCGTTATCCAAGTTAACTGATAAACCTAAGCGGTCTGCTTCTTCTTTCAATACATTTAGTTGGTTTTGCAAACCTACAACTGTTCCGGACAGAAGAACAACATCATCAGCATACAGTAGTAAAAAACTAATTCAACTGCTTCAGGTATCATCTGGATACCATGTCTTCCTTTGCGGGACAATTCCACCGCCAGTTCGTTTATGAAAAAAAAAAAAAAACTGTGGACTTAACAAGCATCCTTGTTTTACTCCATTTGGACAATCAAAATAATCGGAATACTCACTCTCTCACACGCACACATGCAAGCACTGAGTTGTAGACCCCTCTAATAGCCATGTATAATTTACTATTAACACCATTTTTACGGAGTACATTCCACAGAGCATTCCGATTTACCGAGTCAAAGGCTTTCTTGAAATCTACAAATGCAATGTAGAGCTTCGATTTGCAGAGTAGATGTTTCTGAATCAAAGAATATAGTGTAAATATATGGTCTATGGTGCTGTAACTGGTTCTAAAACCTGCTTGTTCTTCTATTTTTTTTTTTTCAGTTTCAGCCCATTCAGTTAATCTTGCATTTAGTATGTAAGTGTAGATTAAACGCTGGTAAGTGATACTCCACGATAGTTGTCGGGATTGTTCACGTCTCCTTTGTTTTTGTAAATTGGTACAATTAGATTTAGCCCATTCTGATGGAAAGATACCATTAAATGAACATCGTACGACAGCTTCAGCAGGATTGTATGACAGAAGTAGATTTGTTTTAAACAAAGATGACTGTCTCTTATATTTGGGCTATAATTGAACTTTCCTCTTATGCCTTTGCGAGCTGGGCAGCAAAGAAAACAAATCATTTCTGTTTCCTATGATTCTCTACATACAGGACAAATCAAATCACAAATATTTTACAATCGATATCTAACATAATGGTATACTAGTCCTGATATTCCTAAGCTACATTTTGCTGTTCCATGTTTTAACTCTCTTCAATTCTTTCCCTTGAATTTCGATCACCGGTGATCGATGGGTCCTTCCCCCCCCCCCCCCCCCCCCCCCACCATCCTGGAATTATGGTATCTAAAACAACATTTTTGTTATCTGAATCAATGTATCGCCTAAAAAACCCGAAATAGACACATTCATCACAGACATATCATTATTTTAGAAATAATGCGCAGAATGATACGAAAAAAATTACGAAAATTAAAGCGAAATGCAAAAAAATCTCAAGAACTGAGAGTTATATGCCTAGCTGTATGTATGTTCAAGTACGTTTTCGAGCCATGAAAGTACGAGAACTCCTATAAAAATCAGACCTGTCGCTACAATGAATACGATATGCCATCTGCAGTCTTCGAGTCGCTGGCCAAAAAGATGTACAAAGGGTTTTATATTCTTAACTCCTTAGTTCAACCACACGAATCCGAATCCATATTCAAACAGAGACACACTTTGGTTATCCAGCTGTTTCTGCCTTATATATCTAAGTCACGCAACATGCTATACGCTTTACGAGATATTCTTGTATCTTCTATGTGAAGTAATTTTCAACCGATATTGGATACCTTAAACAGACAGAAAAATGTAAACAGGAAATCGATCAGTTTTGCCATAAATGAGACCATCGGGAGTATGTCAATTTACACCTAGAAACTTCTTCAAAGCGAAAAACGTAGACTGATTCATAGTAGAAAGCCACTATTCCAAACCCCACAACTCAGAACCATGTCGTACAATCAACTGAACCTGTGCATCAGAGTTTTATGAATTATGTAAAAGAAGTATTTAATGCATGTAACTTTTCCATGATACAAATTTACAACGACAAAAAAAAAATGATACAAATGGAAACATGTTTAGCCTTACTCGACAGGCCCTTACATGCACCAAAAAAAAACCTCAAACGTGTTGAGAATAATGTACCAAAATACCTACAGGCATTGGCAACTGACATGAGATTATCATTATACAGCCGCCTTTCTCGAGCACTTACATATAGACCTTTACGCAATACTATAATATTGCTTTTGTCTGTCTTAATGTGAACTGCAGAGATCCAGCAGCACGCTGTCAACTGTTTAGCTCTGTTTGTAAACCTGTAACAGTTTCTGATATCAAAATAACATCATCAGCCAACAAAAAGGATAAACACACACACACACACACACACACACACACACACACACACACACACACACACACACACTTTACGAACTATACACAGAGAGAAACGAACGGACAGTAAAGGAGAAACAAACACACACACACACACACGCACGCACAGAGAGAACCACAGACACATATGGAGGGACACAGGAACAGACATACAGACACAGGCATGAGAACGGACGAACGGGCACAATTTGTATCAAGAGAGTAATGACACGGACATAAACGCTTTTTTTTACGATCATGGATTGAATCAAGGCAAGGAGAACAAGTAAATCAAGGGAGGAAAGGGAAGATGCGCACAAATGTAACCGGCCAAGATAACCATCAATGCTAACTTGCTGGGGAAAGGGATGGGATGGGGAGGGGGGGGGAGGGTAGGGGAGGGAGGGGGGGGGGGAAACGGAGGGGGGTCAACAAACGGGAAACCAGAGAGCGACAAGAAAAGGCAATGATAACACTTCATCATGAAGGTGTCCATGCATTTTGTGCATCCAGACCACATCTCCCTGTTCCCTCCTTTTCCACCCCTCCCTTCCACCCCTACCCCCACCTCTCATTTGACACTCCCCCAGCCCCTGCACATTAAAGAAGGACTATATATACATGGATATAAGTTACTTTTACCATCCTATTTTAAACACACACACACACACACACACCACACACACACACACATATATATATATATATATATATATATATAGAGAGAGAGAGAGAGAGAGAGAGAGAGAGAGAGACAGACAGACACAGACAGACAGAAATAGAGAAAGAGACAGAGAGAGACAGAAAGACAGCGACAGTCAGCCAGCCAGCCAGAGACAGACCGAAAGGGGAGATAAAAACAGAGGGAGAGTGACGGAGAAGAGCAAGCACACACACACACACACACACACACACACACACACACACACACACACACACACACAGAGAGAGAGAGAGAGAGAGAGAGAGAGAGAGGAGAGAGAGAGAGAGAGAGATGAGAGAGAGAGAGAGAGAGAGAGAGAGAGACTCAAGACCAAGATGATTTATTCATATTAGGCCTCAGCCCATCATGAAGGGGAATGTGATCATTTAACTGGATGAGGGTATACAACGGATTCAGATTAAAACTAATGATGATCATGAATGCAGTCGTGTACGTTTCAGTCAGTTACAACACCTCTTAGTTTAAATCCTTTATACAGAAACAAAGAGAAAGGTGACGAACGTCTTCGGGTATAGTCGATGACATCAACAGACTCAATTTAAAACAGTGAAGGATGTCTATAATGACTTACTTGACTCATGCCTCTTGATTCCTTTGAGGAACACAGGGCCACGACGACACTCTTCCAACGCACGCCATTTTGGCAGGTCCTCCTTAGCTGGGCCTACGTCATTCCGGTGGCCTTCACCTCAGCGTCGACACTCCTGCGCCAAGTTCGTTTTGGTCGACCCACTTTCCGCTTTAATATTTGGGCTTAATTCACGTTTCACGGATATGTCTGAGTGCTGGGCAACAGATAACAAAATGCAGCTCATTTTCTTGGCCTTCAGTGCATAATGGACAACTGAAGTCATCAGACATAAACATTTTATATTGATATCGCTGTACTGCCAGCTCAGAAATCCCCAGCCTAAAGCTAGTGGTAATATATTTCAATGTCAAAATGTAACTAAGGTTTTAAACTGTGATCACTGCAAAACGTTCTGTACAAGCTGAATCTATCACTAGTTTGGATATGATCAGACCAGGGTTGGCACCGACAGTCAATAAGCCTTTCTCGGAAGCAACGTATAAAGTCATAAACACTTCCGACACCTTGACTGGCCCAAACAAAACCAAATCCATATTCAAACAAGCATAAGCGAACATTTGTGGCCCAGTTTTTTTTTTTCTTACCTCTTGCATCCAGGTCATGCAACACATCATACGCTTTACGAGGAATCCTGTAACTCTCCATTTGGATCAAAATTAAGCCAGTAACGAATACACTGAACAGCAGAATTTATACATAACGGATATCGATTCGCTTCACCACAAAAGAGAAGAGAGAGAGAGAGAGAGAGAGAGAGAGAGATGAGAGAGAGGAGAGAGAGAGAGAGAGAGAGAGGAGAGAGGAGAGCGCACTGGAACACAGACTTCAGGATTCTGACGAGCTGTAGAGATTGACCAGGGACCTAATATTTCCCTGCAGTGTGAACTAATGCAGAGCTTTCTCCAAACACGCCCGTTTTCTCTCATCTACTGGTCATCGATTGAGAGAGAGAGAGGGGGAGGGAGAGAGAGAGAGGGAGAGAGAGAGAGAGAGAGAGAGAGGGGGGGGAGAGAGAGGGAGAGGGGAGAGAGAGGAGAGAGGGAAAGAGAGAGAATCTGAAAATATCTGAGAGAGAGAGAGAGAGAGAGAGAGAGAGAGAGAGAGAGAGAGAGAGAGAGAGAGAGAGAGAGAGAGAGAAGAGAGAGAAGAGAGGGGGGGGGGGGGGGGGGTGGGGGGGAGTGGAGGGGGGGGGGGAAAGCAGGATGTCATATAATGATTCCTCGGCCGAAAATAATCGAGGTCATTACATAATGATTAAAGAAAAAAAAAAGGAACAAGAGTGACATTAGCTGTCCAAGCATTTCCTAGAACTTTGGTATTGTTCAATCACGTTACTGTCGAGGGCCTGAGAACATCAAACTAAGAAAGAATGATATGCATTAACGAATGAAGAAAGAAAGAAAGGAAGAAAGAAAGAAAGAAAGAAAGAAAGAAAGAAAGAAAGAAGAAAAGAGAGAGATAGAAAAAGGAAGAATGACGAACGAATGACTGAATGAATGAGTGAGTGAATGAATGAATGAACGAATAAATGAATGCACATCGTGTGATTTACATACAGAGAGTTCTTGAGAGAGAGTCTGATAAACTGCATGACCGTATGCATTTGAGCGGTTTGGAATTTTCTATAGAAATTGAAGAAAAAAAAACGTCACTTGATTCTTTTGACTTTGGGTTACAAGCTATGCTAATAATAGCGTGTGTGTGTGTGTGTGTGTGTGTGTGTGTGTGTGTGTGTGTGTGTGTGTGTGTGTGTGTTCATCCGTGGGACGGGGGGATTGGGAGGAGGGTGCTAGAGAGGGTGGAATGAGAATTAAATGGAGGTCTGAACATATACATCTAAATTTGTCTTTACTCGATATGCATGCATGCATGCATGGCATGCATGCATGCATGCATGCGTGTGTGGTGTGTGTGTGTGTGTGTGTGTGTGTGTGTGTGTGTGTGTGTGTGTGTGTGTGTGTGTGTGCGTGCGTGCGTGCGCGTGCGTGCGTGCATGCGTACATGCGTGCGTGTCTTAGTGTGTGTATGGTGTGTGTGTGTGTGTGTGTGTGTGTGTGTGTGTGTGTGTGTGTGTGTGTGTATGTGTTGTGTGTGTGTGTGTGTGTGTGTATGTGTGTGTGTGTGTGTGTGCGTGTGTGCTGTGTGTGTGCGTGCGCGCGCGAGTGTGTGCATGCGTACGTGCGTGCGCTAATATTTGTGTGTGTGTGTGTGTGTGTGTGTGTGTGTGTGTGTGTGTGTGTGTGTGTGTGTGTGTGTGTGTGTGTGTGTGCGTATGCGTGCGTGCGTGCGTGCGCGTGCGCGCGTGCGCGCGCGGACAGGTGATTTAAGAAGTCGGGGCGGAAGGGCGAAAAGGGGCAGTACAGTAGCTGAAAATGGTCATACTTACTTACGCTGACAACCCCTTCTGGGGCATAGGCCGCCGACAAGGGTCCTCCAGGCGTCACGGTCCAGGACGATTCTCTCCAGCTGGTTCCAGGTTTTCCCCAACGCTGTTACGTCTGCCTGCAGGTCTCGGCGCCAGGAGTTCCTTGGGCGGCTCTCTTTCTTTTCCCCTGAGGGTTCCAGGACAATGCCTGCCCTGGTGGTGTTGTCGGCAGGCTTTCTTAGGGTGTGACCTATCCACCTCAATCTCCTTTGGATACTATCTGCATCGGCTGGCTTCTGATTTGTCTGTTGCCACAGGTCCTCGTTGCTGATCCTGTCTGGCCAGTGGATCCTCAGTATGCGCCTCAGACAGGAATTGATGAAAGTCTGGATCTTGTTTGGTGATGGTAACTGTGGTTCGCCACATCTCAGCTCCATAAAAAAGTACTGATTTGACATTGCTATTGAATATTCTTATCTTGGTTTTCTTGGAGATGACATTTGATTTCCAGATATTCTTCAGCTGGAGAAAGGCTGCTCTCGCTTTCCCGATTCTGGCTCTGACATCAGCATCTGTACCAATTTATATGTCGACGACGCTGCCAAGGTAAGTGAAGTTGTCCACCTCCTCCAGCGCGTTGCCTTCTAGCATGATGGGGTCTTGGTTTGTGGCATATTGGCTTTCATGACTTTGCTCTTTCCTTTGTGGATGTTCAGTCCAATGCTGGATGAAGTTTCTTCCACTGTCGTGGTCTTGTTTTGCATCTGTGGCTGGGTGTGTGAATGAAGGGCCAAATCATCGACAAAGTCTAGGTCGTCCAGCTGCTTCCAAAGAGTCCACTGGATGCCATTGCGCTTGCCTGCTGTTGACGTCTTTATGACCCCAGTCTATAGCGAGAAGGAACAGGAACGGTGAGAGAAGGGCACCCTTGTCTCACCCCTGTTTTCACTTCAAAAGCATCTGTAAGTTGACCTCCATGTACAACTCTGAAGGTCATCCCCTCATAAGAATTTCGGATGATGTTGATGAACTTCTGTGGTACGCCATAATGTCGCAGCAACTTCCAAATAGATGCTCTGTCGACACTGTCGAAAGCCTTCTCGTAATCGATGAAAGTGACATACAGTGTGTAATCTCCACTCCGACGACTGCTCCAGGATGATGCGGAGTGTGGCAATCTGGTCGGTGCAGGATCTGTGCTTGCGTAAGCCCGCTTGCTGATCTCTGAGATGTGTCTACCTGGTCCTTCATCCTTTCCAATAGGATTCTGTTGAATACCTTTCCTGGGACTGACAGCAATGTGATGCCTCTGTAGTTGGTGCATGAGCTGAGGTCACTTTTCTTCGGTAGTTTGATCAGGTGACCTTCTTTCCATTCTGTCGGGACCTGTTTCTGCCTCCCAAATCCTTGCAAAAAGAGGGTGTAATATCTCTACTGTGGTTTCTGTATCTATCTTCAAAACCTCTGCAAGTATATTGTGTGGGCCTGCAGCCTTTCCTTTCCTTAGCTTCTTTATCGCCTCTCTGATCTCTCCTCTGGTAGGTGTGCCGCAGTTGATGGGAAGATCATTCTCAGCTGGCCGGATGTTTGGTGGATATTCTGGCACTGGCCTGTTTAGTAGCTCTTCAAAGTGCTCTTTCCATCTCTGTTTCTGTCCATCCTCATCTTGTATTGCCTTTCCTCCTTGTCTTTCACGGGCCTCTCTGGCTTGCTGAACTTCCCTGACTTCTTCGTGGTGTCGTACAAGTTCTTTATGTTGCCAAGTCTCGCTGCCTCTTCTGCCTCTACTGCCAAATTCTCAATGTACTTCCTCTTGTCTGCTTTCACACTTTTCTTTACTTCTTTGTTAACTCCTGTATACTGTTGCTGAGCTCTGGTTTTCCCTGTTCTTGTCCGGCTGTTGTTGACTGCCGCCTTCTTCTTCTTTTCTCTCTTCTATTTTCTTTAAAGATTCTGCCGAGATCCACTCCTTTTGATTTTGTTTTTTTATGCCTAGTACAACTTTACAGGTTGTAACCCAGGCCTCTTTCATTGCTCCCCCATCTCTCATCAATTGTCACCTCTTCCTCAAGCAGCTCTTGCAGGATCTGATAGCGGTTTGAAAGTTCAGTTTTGAATTCCTCTTTCTTTGTTGGGTCTTTTAGAAGGACTGTGTTGAATCTCTGAAGATGGGGGATTTCCCCCCGTCCAGTTTTTCTTCAGTTTCCGTTTAAAGCGCCCTGTGAGCAGATGGTGATCTGAAGCGACATCTGCTCCTCTCCGGACGCGGACATCCAAGAGCGATCTTCTTAACTTCTTGTAGATGTGTATGTGGTCAATCTGATTTTCAGTTGTGTGATCGGGAGAAACCCAGGTGGCCTTGTGGATTCTTTTGTGCGGGAAGATGCTTCCTCCTATGACGAGCTCACTTGTGGCGTACAGGTCTGCAAACCTCTCGCGCCATTGTCGTTCATGTCACCCAGCCCATGCCGCCCCATGATCTCCTCATAGCCTGTGTTGTCGCTGCCAATCTTGGCGTTGAAGTCTCCAATTACAACAGTGATGTCTTTTCCAGGGAAACTCTGGAGAAACTGTTTGGAGTCTGTTGTAGAAGTCATCCTTCTCATCCTCCTCACTGTCATTCGTCGGAGCGTAACATTGTACAATGTTTAGGCTGAGGCGGCGTTTTTTAGTTCTGAAGGACGCTGTGATGATCCGGGAACCATGAGCCTGCCATCCAGTCAGCGCTCTCTGTGCAGTCTTGGACAGCATCAGGGCGACTCCGTGAGTGTGCGGCGCATTGTCCTCCTCGTGGCCTGAAAACAGCAGCAGCTCTCCTGTGGTCAGTCTCCTCTGTCCTGCTTCTCTCCATCTTGTTTCGCCGATGCCCAAGACGCTCAGTTTATTGTTCCTCATCTCTGTGGTGGCCACTTGAGCAGTCTTGCCTGTTTCGAACATGGTCCGTACATTCCATGTCCCGATGGTGATGATGGTGGTCCTGGTACTAAGGATGGAAGTCGACTGAGTAGCTTCCAGGTTCTGGCTTTCACTACTCCGCGTCATAGATCCTTCCGCTGAAGGTGCATCCTCTCCCAGGGCCGCAGTGTTCCGTGATTTCCTTGTTGGCGTTTCTGTAGCTAGCTTGTTTTCACAGGGTAGGGAAGCTAACCCTACGCCCAACCCTCCCTCTTTCTCAACCGGGCTTGGGGACCGTCCATGGCGAGGTTGAAAATGGTCATACCAGGGACCCAAACCGATGCTGCTCGCTGGCTGTCTTCTTTTGAAATTAAATCCCATGGACATTCTTCCAAAATTTTCCTGACTTGTTATAGACGCTATCAGATCTATTAGTAATACGCTATTCGGCTTCTTCCTTTTTATTCTCTTTTTTTATTATTTTTTTATAGTCCCGTCTTGGCCTATAATAGCAGTTACAATATTGTTTGTCATGTCTTTGTTTAAATTTTCTAAATAAATCACGAACTTTCTTGTCATTGTAAAGACATTCAGCATCAAAGCAGTCTTTACATTTCATACCATTATTAAAGTTGTCTTTCCTTCTTCATACACTCCGCAGCGTCTTTAACACAGGTGTTGAAAACATTTCACGTTTCATGTATATCGACGTTGACAAGACTAACTGCGCTGTCGATTTTATCACAAATCTGTTGTGTAAATATTATGACTTAAGACACGACACGAGATAACAATGGAGGTTCGATTCGTAGAGTCAACCTGGAAAGGTCCAGCGAATCGGACGCTCTGGACCTCCAGCCACAGAACCCACGCATCGTGACGTCATGGCCACCCTGATTTCCAAAGAAGTGACCAGATGGAAAGCCAAGTTGGACGCAGTGAAGCTGGACGTTCACGATCTGAGAGAGGACTAGGCAGCTCTACACAGCGAGGTGAGAGAACTGAACGAGGAGGTGACCGAGTTGCGGTGAGAAAAACGGGGAACTGCAGAAGACCAGCAGCGACCTTCTTTTGAAACCGGACGACGGCGAGGGACAGATCGACGATCTAGAGGATTGTTCCGAGCGCAGCAACTGGATTTTCAACGGACAACCCAGGAGAGGCGAGGAGACCAGTGCAGACTATGAGGGCCTGGTGCAAGGCATGCTGATGGACAAGCTGGGCCTGATTGAGGAGGTGGAATTCGACCGTGTCCATCGGCTGAGTCCGTGATCTGACTCCCCAGTGATCGCCAGATGTACTTTCTACAAACAGAAGGCAAAGATCATGAAAATTAAAGTGAAACTTGAGCGTTGAATGGGTCTTTTCCACAGCGGTAAAGGAAATTCGATCGGGACTGACCTCACATTTGAAACGGGCTATGCAGGACGGAAAACGAGCCACGATGATGGTTTTTATTACCAGTTAACTGATGGTAAAAGTTTTCCTATAGACGCTCGTGAGAGACTCGTCGATCTTGAATAGGAAACTGGCCAGCCCTGTTTTACTGTGCAAGTCACGCCCTTTGTGAGGGAACGTTTGCGACAAAGACACTGGCTTCATCGCCCAGTGTAACCCAAACTGACAGGGAACGTGCACGTGATTTTTGTGGTGATGACAGTGAGTGTGTTCACCTGGATGACGAGAGCTCTCTGTGTGTTTCAACTGCTGTGTGTGCTTCTATAAATGATTTTCAGGAACGTCGGCGCTGGGTAGATGTATCTAGAAATATGTGACAAAACGAAATCATTCTCTTTGCCTTTTCTCCATTGAAATGTCAATGGACAACTATCAAAAATTACAGAACAATGACTTTGTCACATTTCTTCAGTCTCTTGATTTTTTTGAAACGTTTAACTCATATATTCTCTGGAAACAAATCGTTTTGTTTACCTGCGATAAAATGACCGGTCAAAGGGAGGCATTCGGGGGAAATTCTGTCTCGTTAAAAACATATATGAGTCATACGAAAGTTGAAATAGAATAAGATATTTTTGGAATATCAGTTATTAATAAAGCATTTTTGGCGCGTCCAAAGATATTTTATGTGTATATTCATACATGCCTCCAGGAGGTTCCCCGTGTTATGTATATTTTGATTCTGGAAATGCAATTACATTATTAGATCATTTGTCCGGTTGCCCATTACCTTACAAAACACGTGTACGTATTGTTTTGCGAAGATCTGAACATAGAACATGTAAGGTTTCGTATCACTTTGAGGGAGTTTCTTTCAACAAAGGTTGTTACAAGTGCGTATCAGACTATGGATACAGTGTAAACGATTACTTTGTTATGTCGTGTGCTTTGTTTGCATTGTTGTGTCATTGATGCGAGTTACGAGTGTCTGAAAATGTTGATTCTGATCAAATGCCTGTGGAACTCCGTTCGGGTTACTGTAGTGACAATGCCAACTCGGAGACGAATTCTTCTGTCAACAGTTTTACGTTTGAAAAAAAAAAAGTTATACGTACTGAAGAATGTGTTGATGTGTTTTAAAGTATTACATTTGCAGATTTTTCAGAGAGAGAGAGAGAGAGAGAGAGAGAGAGAGAGAGAGAGAGAGAGAGCTCAGAGAATGAAAACAACCCTCCCTTCCACGCCCTCGAATCAAAACAACAGAAAGCCCACCCCAACCACCCCCACCATGGTCACCACCATCACCACACCATTACCACCGTTACCGACAACTGCCAGTCAAAAGGGCATGACGGCCGTCACCGCCATAGCAACTGAATTGTGACTGGAGGGTCTCTGCAGGAGAAAGGCGAAAGGTGGGAGATGTGAGTGGACGAGAAATGACAGGCAGGGGGATGATGAAGCGAGACGATGAAGCGCGGGGGAAGGGGGTGGGGGGTGGGGGAGACAGGGGCAAAAGCCAGTGGCTGTATTGTCTGAGAACAGCAGTCACACAGAGGATTCTGCAGCAACAGCATTTTCCGCAGTGACGTTCGTGCCCATCGCTAGTTCTGTCCTTCACAGGTCTGTATGACTCCGGCTCTGAGTCATTCCAAGTATACAGTCATTCCCGGTTTTGTTTTCATTCCCGTTCCTGGTCATTTCCAGTTTCTGAGGCATTCTAATACTGTGTGATCCCCAGTTCTGTTTTATTCCAGATCCGTGTTATTCCAGTTCTGTGATATTCCTGTCATTTAAACATTCGCATTTCAGTGTCCTAACAATTCGGTGTCGTCCCAGTGTTTTTCGTCGCGAGTTGTGAAGACACAAGCGTGCGTGGGGGGAGAACTCCAACGTGGCAGTGATTGTGGGCAGAGAGAAGGTAAACGTATCTCTGTCTGTCTCTCCGACTGTCTCCCCTGTCCGTACATTGTCCGTCACTCCGCCTGTCTTTGTCTGTGTGTCTGCCTGTCTATGTCTTTCTGTCCACACATTGTCCAACATTGTGTTGCCTGTCTTTGTCTTTGTGTGTCTGCCTGACTATGTCTTCCCGTCCATACATTGTCCGTCACTCTGCCTGTCTTTGTCTCTGTGTCTGCCTGTCAATGTCTTTCTGTCAATATATTGTCCGTCATTCCGCCTATGTCTGTCTGTCCCACACGTTGTCTGTCACTCCCGCCTGTCTTTGTCTGTGTGTCTGGCTGTCTGTGTCTTTCTGTCCATACATTGTCCTTCATTCCGCCCGTCTTTGTCTCTGTGTCTACCTGTCTGTGTCTTCCTGTCCATACATTGTCCGTCATTCCGCCTGTCTTTGTGTGTCTGCCTACGTCATTTTGTCTGTCTTGCCTTGTCTATGTCGTCCTGTCCACATGTTGTCCGTCAGTCTGCCTGTCTTTGTCTCTGTGTCTACCTGTCTATGTCTTCCTGTCCATACATTGGCCATCACTCTGCCTGTCTCTGTGTCTGCCCGTCTCCATGACTTTCTGTCCATACATTGTCTATCATTCCGCCTGTCTTTACCTTTGCATCTGCCAACGTCACTCCGCCTGTCTTTGTCTCTGTGTCTGCCTGTGTCTGTCCTTCTGTCCATACATTGTCCGTCATTCCGCCTGTCTTTGTCTATGTGTCTGCCTGTCTATGTGTTTTTTCTGTCCATACATTGTCCTTCACTCCGCCTGTCTTTGTCTCTGTGTCTGCCTGTCTATGTTTACCTTCAATACATTGTCCGTCATTCCGCCTGTCTTTGTCTGTGTGTCTGCCTGTCTATGTCTTTCTGTCCATACATTGTCCGTCATTCCGCCTGTTTTTGTCTGTGTGTCTGCCTGTCTATGTGTTTCTGTCCCTACATGGTCCTTCACTCCGCCTGTCTTTTGTCTGTGTGTCTGCCTGTCTATGTCTTTCTGTCCATACATTGTCCGTCATTCCGCCGCCTGTCTTTGTCTTTGTGTCTGCCAGTGTATGTCTTTTTGTCCATACATTGTCCGTCATTCATTCCGCCTGTCTTTGTTTTGTCTTTGTGTCTGCCTGTATATGTCTTTTTGTTCATACATTGTCCGTCATCCCGCCTGTCTTTGCCTTTGTGTCTGCCTGTCTATGTCTTTCTGTCCATACATTGTCCGTCATCCCGCCTGTCTTTGTCTTTGTGTCTGCCTGTCTATGTCTTTCTGTCCATACATTGTCCGTCATTCCGCCTGTCTTTGGCTTTGTGTCTGTCTGTGTATGTCTTTTTGTCCATACATTGTCCGTTCCTCCGCCTGTCTTTGTCTTTGTCTTTGTGTCTGCCTGTCTATGTCTTTTCTGTCCACACGTTGCTCGTCACCCTGCCTGTCTTTGTCCTTGAACTGCTTGTCTAAACGTCATCTCCCCAAACTCCCTCTGTTGCTGTCTGTCATCGGTCTATTCTGTCTGTCGGTGTGCCGATGTCTCCGTCTGTGTTTGTGCTGTCTGTCTCTGTCTCTCTGTATGTTTGTCTGCCTGTCTGTCTGTCTGTCTGTCTGTCGTGTGTGTCTCTGTGTCGTCTGTCTGTCTGTCTCTGTCTGTCTCTGTCTGTCTGTTCTGTCTGTCTCTGTCTGTCTTATCTGTCTGTCTGTCTGTCCTCTCTCTCTCTCTCCTCGGCTCTCTCTCTCCTCTCTCTCTCTCTCTCTCTCTCTCTCTCTTGTTTGTTTCGGCTTGATTGCTTTCTCATATTATTTCATTTCACTGCATGTTGTAGTCTCTACTCAGGACGAGGACTGGATGTAAAAAAAAAGCGCGTCATGTGTTTTATCTATTATCCTAGTAAATAAAGAATGTTATCTTATCTAATCTTCTCTCACTCAGTGACCTCCCTTGTGTGGTTGCGACGCAAGAAGTTTTCACAGTTCCGATAGAAATGCTTGTCCTTTCCAGAAAGCATGTGGAACGCCCGTTAAGGTTTTCCATCGAATTTTGAAAAATATGCTGAACCTCGTGCTGCGCAATATGACTCTGTCGTCTCAGACCTGTTAATCAGACTGTTGAAGATGGCGATTTCTTTGTCGTCATAATCAGACTGTTGCGATTCTTTGTCGTCATAATCAGACTGTTGCGATCTCTTGTCGTCATAATCAGACCGTTGCGATTCTTTGTCGTCATAATCAGACTGTTGCAATTCTTTGTCGTCATAATCAGACTGTTGCAATCTTGTTTGTCATCATTCAGACCGTTGCGATTCTTTGTCGTCATAATCAGACTGTTTGCGGTTCTTTGTCGTCATAATCAGACCGTTGCGATTTCTTTGTCAGAATAATCAGACTGTTGCGATTCTTTGTCAGAATAATCAGACTGTTGCGATTCTCTGTCATCATAATCAGACTGTTGCGATTCTTTGTCATCGTAATCAGACTGTTGCGGTTCTTTGTCGTCATAATCAGACCGTTGCGATTCTTTGTCGTCATAATCAGACCGTTGCGATTCTTTGTCGTCATAATCAGACTGTTGCAATTCTTTGTCATCATAATCAGACTGTTGCAATTCTTTGTCATCATAATCAGACTGTTGCGATTCTTTGTCGTCATAATCAGACCGTTGCGATTCTCTGTCATTATAATCAGACTGTTGCGATTCTTTGTCATCATAATCAGACTGTTGCGATTGTTTGTCATCGTAATCAGACTGTTGCGGTTCTTTGTCGTCATAATCAGACCGTTGCGATTCTTAGGTTGACAACAATGTCCGTACATTCCCCTCTTACGTGACACATCCAGCTCACAGTGCTGTGGTGAGAAGAAAATGTCCGTCGCGGCGCGGCTCAACAGGGACAGGAGAAGGGCAAAGGGACACCGGAAGGAAAAGGTCTGTTTCGCCTTCCGGATATTGTCCGTCGTCTGGAGTGGACGGTAACTCAGAATACCGGAAGTTGTGGATTTACGGTGCAAAGTTGACTAAACAACTACAGTCAGATTCTGCCTTGTGTGGGTCGGAAAAATGACGCCATTTCAGACAGGTCTACAACTTCCAGTTTTCCAAACTACGAGCACTTGTAAATTTACAAGTCAGTCTGTTCGTGGACAGGTTCATTTCCGTCGGCATGGGGACATAATTATTAGTTCAGGTGCCTGCACACCTTCAGCTGTGAACAGCCGTGCCAAGTTTCCGCGTTGCAGTGAAGAGACACTCCTCAGCTAACTGATTAATGTGGTCAGCAAGGTAGTAAGAAGGTCCTTCAATCTGCAACTTTGTATACATTTGTGATATCGGTTCATTCAGGTTCATTGTGGATTAGACTTTGTACCAGGTGTGGGTGTGGGTGTGTTCAGTTTACTCTCGTTGTGACAGTTCCTCCACTGCGGACTGGCACGTGGTCAAGAATCCCCATGTGGGAGAACAATCGATCCCATTGGATACCTGACATCAGATCTCCACTTCCTTCCTACTGGACGTTCCATCATCTGATGGCGTGGCGAGTGTGTTGAGGGGTGTTGTCTGTTCCATTCTAGCCGAAAAAAAAAGAGAAAAATCCTTAAAGGAAGGAAGCGATAAAGGATTCAAAAGTCTGAAAACTCGCTATCAGTGTCTGTTTCATTGAATGTGATGACTTTGCACAGAGGCTTATATCATCGTGTGCGAATTTGTCCCCCGCTTCTATTTGGTGTAGGATCGCATACGTCTCATGTGTAGGATTCATTTCTTCCCATTAATATTTGTGGAGCGAATATCACGTACATTCCTCGAGCCTGTTTATTTTTACTTCGGGAAAGGATTCTTATTATTACTACTTGAAGTGCCTCACACGTCTCTACAATATGCGAAGTTTATTTACTTTAGTTGTGGAATACCTTTAGTTTTGACTTCCGGTTTACTACTACGTGATTTTTACAAATTATTCATTTACTTTCTTTTCATTACCATCGTTTCACACTCACACTCCCTCCCTTTGTTTTTTTCTTTCTCCCCCTCCCTCCTTTTT
>JADBJO010030777.1:0-7500 GCA_016801955.1 Conus betulinus | reverse complement strand
AAAAAAAAAAATATATGTATTTCATCTGTTATTACAGATTCTCTTCAGGTTTAAAGATTCAGTTGGCATGCTCAAATACCTCCGCAAAAATGTATTCTGTTATTATTCTTAGATTAGGAATTTATGTGGTAGAAAGTTTGGAGGTAAGAAATTAAAACAACTTGCATGTATACATATGAAATATTCCTTGCTCCTTGATCAGATGTGTGTACGTATTTGCGTGTTTAACACGGTCAGTACTGCTTTATGGTTGCTTATGCCTACGTTTATTTGTTCATGGGGTCTTACGGCCTTAAATAATGAATACAATATTTTGTGTTTTGTATGGTACACACACTCACACACACACACACACACACACACACACACACACACACACACACACACACACACATACCCACACACACTTACCCTCTCTCTCTCTCTCTCTCTCCTCTCTCTCTCTCTCTCTCTCTCAATACAAAGATGATGTGGGATGCAGTTTCATCATAGTGGCTTCATCAGAGGGGTGTATTCCACACTTACTTTTCTTGCAGAGAACAACGTCTACCAGGCGCAATAAGAGACACAGAACTCTGCCATGGTGGTCAGAGAATGGTTTAGCAAGGTAGCTATGTGGATTTCCCCCCCCCCCCCCCACCCCCCCCCATGTACACCATAGGCGTTGGTCAAACATCTGCTATATCGTAGCTACGAGACCCTCTTTTGAAATGTTCTCATCTTTGTATTGAATTCATCCATGCGTCAGCTTTAAATTAAGCGCAGTGTGGTCTCCAGACTTAGCGGATTGTGGTGTAGCGTATATGCACTAATCCACGAGCAGTGACACCTCCTCGGTGAAACTGAAACTGAACTGAAACTGTGTGGAAGGGTGTGTCTGTATCTAGTTGTCTGAGCCTTACAACCTCAAGAAAGACACAGGAAGCTGCCCCTCCCCCCCCCCCCACTCACTCTCCTCCTCTCTCCTCCCTTCCCCTCCTGTTCATACCCCCCCCCAAACAGTCCCCCCCTTCCCCCCCCCCCCCCCCCCCCCCACCCCCACCAGATCTGTTGCAAGAACGGAACAGTTTTCCCATTCCGCTTGCAACAAGGTCGATGGTGGGAGAACCGGAAGTAGATTTCCTCATGCACGTCAAGCCCTGGCTGTCCAGACCATACCGAAGAGCGTGTCGTGTCTCCCCTTTCTCCCTGTCCTTGTTAGGACGTCGTGGACCATACTGAAGAATGTGACGTGTCTCCCCTTTCCCCCTGTCCTTGTGAGGGCCTCCTGGACCATACTGAAGGGCATGTGGTGTCTCCCCTTTCTCCCCCGTCCGTGTCAGGGCTCCTGGACCATACTGAAGAAATGTGACGTGTCTCCCCTTTCTCCCTGTCCTTGTGAGGGCCTCCAGGACCATCCTGAAGAACGTGACGTGTCTCCTCTTTCTCCCTGTCCTTGCCAGGGCCTCCTGGACCATCCTGAAGTACGTGACCTGTCTCCCTTTCTCCCTGTCCATGTCAGGGCCTCTTGTCTACATGGCCTCTACACAGCATGCTACCACCTAGTGGGATCACAGTTTAAGAACAGGTCTGCATTTTCTGGTACATTCTTTAAGCACATACTGTCAGTTAGGCAGAATTACCTACTACTGCAGATATGAAGGCTTATCATCCCCTATTTCTACAATCTAAGACATAAGAGCAAGCTTTGTTTATAATTCAATATTTCTTGCAGTCATTGCAACACCAAGCTGCTCTGTAAGTTGCTGGAATGGTGTCGGTACTTATCCTTGGAATTTATTAGTTTATTGTGATTTAGTCCCTTGTGGATTCATTCCAAGAACTGGCCCTCAGCACTTGTGTCTAAGAGGTTATCTTTTTATATTTTCTACTTTTCACAAGAAAATGTAGATTTGTTTTGTTCTTTCATGATTTTCTTTTGCTTCTTAGGTGGCACCTTTGGTTGGTTTTTTGAAAACTCAACAAACATACTACAGTATTGCGCACCAGCCTTTTTCTGGGATAGCATTCTTCTTAAAACGAAAAGGCAGATGAGTCAAATTACCACTTTCCGCGGTCACCGAGGAGAAACAATCAGATTTCGAAATATCGGTCTGACCAGGAGTTATATGTTAGTGAGCTTCCTCCCCATTGGAGACTGTCTCCCCCCCTTTGGAGACTATAAGCTTGTTGAAGGTTCATTTTGAGAAGCATTTATTGTTCCCCATTCACCCACTTAAGCACATACTGCCAGTTAGGCAGAATTATCTACCACTGCAAATATGAAGGCTTATCATCCCCCTATTTCTACAATCTAACACATAAGAGCAAGCTTTGTTTATAATTCAATATTTCTTGCAGTCATTGCAACACCAAACTGCACTGTAAGTTGCTGGAATGGTGCTCGGTTTTATATATATATATATATATATATATATATATATATATATATATATATATATAAAACAAGCTTTTCCAAATCCGTCAAAACGTAAAAGAGTTTCTCCCCATCTACCTCTGGTGGTCACAAAGAAGAAACGATTTTATGCCGACTGCACCCCACTGGCCATTCATTTTTAACTCATTCGCACCTTTTAAAGAATGAAGAATCTCCGTGGTGCATTCCATGTCATGTACCACTCACAGTGAAACACGTTATTTTAGGGTGTTGGGGACTTGCGTGATGTGAGTCACAAAACATTTTACAGCAGATTCCATGAAAATTGTGTTCAGAGATGTTCCGCCTGATGTGATTTTTGAATTTCTAAAGGACGTTAACATTTTTCACCTGATCTGAGAGTTTACAGGCGAACGATTTTTCAACACAATTTTCCAGTGCGTTTTTAGGAGGTGTATAAATAAAAGGTTGTGTGAATGAGTTTTTGTTTGTTTTTAATGATTTGTGAGCTGACTTCAACGCGGTGATAGCCCTTTGCGGTCGGCTGGGTAATAACCAACATTACTTAGCTTAGAGCTCTCGGTCATTTGCAATCATGAAGGTCTTGTGTCGTATAAACTGCGCTGGTAAGGTAATGAAATTGGTGATCGCAAAGCGGGGAAAATTTGCTTCTGTTATATCTCCAGCAGTAAATGTGTTGTTGTGTAAACTGCGCTGGCAATGGTAATGAAATTGATTATTGTAAAGCGGGGAAATTTGCTTCTGTTTCTGTTAAATCTCCTGCAGTAAATGTGTTGTTGTGTGTAAACTGCGCTGGCAATGGTAAATGAAATTGATTATTGTAAAGCGGGGAAATTTGCTTCTGTTTAAATCTCCTGCAGTAAATGTGTTGTGTGTAAACTGCGCTGGCAATGGTAATGAAATTGATTATTGTAAAGCGGGGAAACTTGCTTCTCTCTGTGGACAACTTAGTGCCTGTAGGCGTGACAATCCACAATCAGTCGTCATGCCGTCTCTCTTCATCATCAGTGACAACAACAAGAACAATGACAACAGGAACAACATCCTATAATTAGTACGGACTTTTGGTATGTTACAAATGTGTGTGTGTGGTGTGTGTGTGTGTGTGTGTGTGTGTGTGTGTGTGTGCGTGCGCGCGCGCGAAGGCATGCGTGCACACGTGCGTGCGTACGTGTGTGTGTGTGTGGTGTGTGTGTGTGTGTGTGTGTGTGTGTGGTGTGTGTGTGTGTGTGTGTGGTACGCACGCGCACCGTAATGATCTGTGAGGACATGTTACTCAACATATCAATTCTATTTCCGTCCTCAGTATAGCTAGACATTACAGTAAGCACCCAAAGTGTGCATTGTCCGCAACTGAGCTCATAACTTCGTTTTCAACACATCCGCCAAAAAGCCAAGCCAAACACTCCGGCAATGGAGAAGACTACTAAAGACGCCCGAAACAGTACAGTAGATAGAACGACATGTTGAGAAAGCTAGGGATGGGCGTAGGCCACTATTATGTACATGTATGCACTAATGTTAAGCAAGTAGAAACTGTAGTGAAGAAGGAAACAAAGCCAAAATGGAAAGAAGAATGAACGGGGAAAAATTGAAAGGAAAAATAAAAAAAGGACAAAATAATAATAATAATAATAATAAATTAGGAAGAATAGGCTGGGCAAAACACACACACACACACACACACACACACACACACACACACACACACCACACACACACACACACACACACACACACACACACACACACACAACACAAACAAACAAACCAAAAAACAACACAAAAAACAGGGAATCAAAGAAATAAAACTAAAGTCAAATGAAAAGCTGACGTGAAGTCTTGTTGGTGTTGTGTGTTGTTGTTGTTGTTGTCAAAGATGACGTTGTATCTCATGTTTTAACAAGACTCTAAAATAAAGTTCACGCAACTGTCAACTGAACTCTCCCCGTTAATGACTCGAAATTCAAGACGCAATGAGAAGAACTGGATGTGGCTCTGTGTAGATGAGCTGGCACGAGCTGCTCGAATAATGATGCTCCTTAATTTAAAAAAGGACATTGGGGGAGAGAGCAGTGCGGGGGAAGCTTCCACTATGACTTCCAGCTGGAACGAACAAAAACAAATGCTAGTCAATCAGCTATCCGCCACGCCCCCCGAAATCCACAGCTAAAACGATCCACCCCATGGCAAATACTACACTTGTTCCTCCTTCACCCGAACAGATTGTCTCTGGCTTTAGCGACGAGTCCAGTCAAGGGCTGATGTTCTCGTCTTTTAACACCCAGGGAGAAGAAGAAAAAGATGCACCCGAAGGTACGGGTAGGACCCAGAGAATCACTGTCCTCAAATGCCGAGCAAACCAGCTGGGAGCAAATCCCTCACCACCCTTGAAAGCCTGCGCTGTGTGTCATATAGGGTGCAGGCACTCACAGGCATTCCATTAACACGTGAAGGAACGTAATTGCTCCCTGGCACATGCCATTGTGTCATGGCCACTGGACGTGACCCGACAGAATCTCCACGAGAGCGCTCCCATGGATGTTCAGTCCCTATTTCATGACTGCAGACCCTACAGGCGAAAAAAACCCCCAAAAAAAAAAAAAACCGTCACCGTCAAGGAACTGCCGTGTGCATCCCGCAGCCTCACTCGTCGCTGTTCCGCTGACAGGTGAAGACAATACAACTCCAGAGCTTTCACACCGGAAGGTTCTTACGTGCTCTCTGAAGAGAATCCCAGGTCACACAGTCTTTCCCGCTGTCAACAGGACTTTCCCTTGCGGCCAGTGAGTCTTTCCTCACCGTCACTGGACCTTCCCCACAGTAGTCTTTTGACACCCAGGGAGAGCCGTAACTGAGGAGAGCCTCTTCTCTTTCCTCAAGGTGAAGAATATGAAACGGCCATCGGGGCGGAGGTTACGGACGCAGATGCCGTTGTCTGGCTTCGATTTTCTTTTTTCTTTTTTTTGTCTGTTTTTTTTTTTTTTTTTTTTTTTTTTTTTTTTTTTTGGGGGGGGGGTTCCACCAACACCCCCCCCCCCCCCCCTGTTCGTTTTTTGATAGTGTTTTTTTTTTCCTACTGAAAAAATCGTTTCTGTCTCCTTTCCACTATTATCCACTCTCCCCCCACCTGCCCCCGTTTTGCCCCACTCTCCACCTACTATCCCCTCCCCCTCCCCCCCTCCCCCTCCCCACCTGCTCTCCTTTCCCCCCCTGTTCTCAGTCTGTTGATCTCTGTGACATGGTCTGACGTGGTCTGTGTCTAATTAACCCTCTCTCTTCTCCCCATCTTCTCTGTCTAATCATCGCCCTCATTGCCAGCATCGACTTCTTCCAATCACACCACCCCCCCCCCCTCACTCTGCCTCGTATATTCCTCCACCCCACCCCACCCCACCCCCACCGCCCCCGCCCCACACCACCCACCCTCCTCTCTCTCTATTTCTCTCTCTGCTCTCTCCACACACACCACACACACACACACACACACACACACACACACACACAATACACACAAGCACTACACTACACACGCTCGCGCACGCACGCGCGTATTTACACGCACGCGCACACACACTCACGCAGCGCGCACACACACACGCACACGCACACGCACACACGCACACACGTTTTCCTTCTCTCCGTCTCTGTTTTGTCTGTCTCTTCTGTCTGAATGTCTTTGTTCCTGTGTTTCTGTCCTCTTTCAACCACCGAGTGACCACAACAACACACACACACACACACACACACACACACACACACACACACACAGCGCGCGCCTCTTCTCTCTCCCTCTCTCTCTCTCTCTCTCTCTCTCTCTCTCTCTGTTTTTGTCTGTCTGTCTGTTATTTCTTTGCCCCTGCCTGTTTGTCTGTCTGTCCTGTCTCTCCTTCTGTCTTTGTCTCTGTCTCTCTCTTTCTCGCATTCTCAACCAACACACACACACACACACACACACACACACACACACACACACACACACACACACACACACACACACACACACAACACAAGCTGCCTTCAGAACCGGTGCGTCCTTTGTTTAAAACCTTTCCCGAAGAGCGTCCTCTTGTTATTTTTTTTTTTTTTTTCCCCACTTACCCACTGTTCATGACTTTTGACTCCCCATGGCGGCCATTCTTTTGTCGCAGTCTTTCAGTTTCTTCACAGATCAGCGCAATGAAATGGCAACACCAGAAAAACTGCCGACTGTGTCTGCCACCGTCTGACTGACTTCTTCTGTGTCTCTCTTATTATGTATATCTCATTTTCAACGTCCTCTCTCTCTCTCATCGTCTCCCTCTCATCTCTCTCTCTCTCTCTCTCCCTCTCTCTCTCTCTCCTCTCTCATCTCCTCTCTCAGAGGGCCGCCACCACCGCCTCCGTCCAACGACAGCCCCCATGGACTCGCCGATACCGGTGGCCCCCGACAGAACCACCCAAGGCCACAACAGGAAGGGACACATCGAAATTGAGGTCACCATGAGAGCAGGGCATGAAGGGCCACAGAATTTGAGACTTTTTTTTTAAATGCTGATCGATGAGAAATGAGGATGATTAGATGATGCTACGGATTTCCATTTCGGTCTGAGACGACATGACAGGAACTGTACTCTACGCTTCCTTTCATAATATATCCCGGCGTCAACCAGGCCCGAGAGATACAGGCACCTGCAGTGTTGGTCAGGAAATTGGAGCAAAAGCACTCAGAAACGAAACTTGACTGTGTGTCCCAGTCTTCCAAACTGAGTACCGCAGACAAATCAACTCTGGGTAGGAGCCGGTCGGGGCAGAAAAACCACATTGACTTCTGATGGGATTCGAACCCACGACTCTCCAGCCGGGAGGTCCGCGACGCTAACCAACTTAGCACGGTGGCTGGTCTCCCTCTCTTTTCTGTCGTACTAATACTTTATCTCACGATTCTACGGTCGGATACCCTTTCTCCCCCTCCCTTCCCACTTCTCTTTATCTAGTCTTTTTATGTCATCTTTATGTTTGTCCCTATGCCCCACACCCCACCCCCCGTCTCTTATATTATTATCATGTTTCAAAGTCCTAATACCCTCTCATCCCCCCCCCCCCCCGTCTCTTCTATCTCT
>JADBJO010030776.1:7500-17482 GCA_016801955.1 Conus betulinus | reverse complement strand
TTAGTCGTGTGATACAAGGGAGCGTATTGACTGAACGTGGCCCAGGGTTTGAGTGAAATTTTAAAACTGTTCACGCGATTTGAATATAAACAGGCGTTGACCTGTGTCGGTGCGCACTCTGAGAATGGAACAGATGATTTAGATGAAGAAGAGGCGGACTGTGCCCATTGATAAAGGCAGAGGCCTAACACATACAGAAGTATGTGAATTGTAGTTGATTGACCGGTACTCGAGCCGTAAGTATCTAATTTTATATTGTGAGAATCTAGATGATTCTCCATTTTGTTTTCAACGGTTTATTGTCGGAACCGAAACTATGTTTGAAAAATTGAAGAGTTCAAAAATGTTAAAGTGTAACATGACTGCTAACTGGCTGGCAGTGTTTTGAACTCGTGTTTATCTGGTTTGTTATAGCTGGGCGACTCCCCGTGCGGTAGAGGAAAGAAGAGACTGGAGATCGGGCACTAAGGTGGATGGCCGGGGCTGCGCGCGCGTTCCCGGGCCAAGTTCCGATCCGCGGGAAGATCCAGGTTGGGCAAAAGTTTCGCCGCCGACCAGTAGTTGTGATGTGTAATGGGCAGTATGGGATCCCCGCACAGAGGAAGCCAGTTCCGGACACCACAGAGAGTGTGTGTGGGGACACTTGCAGTAAGTAAACCTGCAAAATCAGTATTGTGCGCAGAAGAAGCGTGCTTGATTGGTTGCACCAGCTGAAAGGAAACACAGATTATGAAAATATATAAGCTTTGATTGATGCCAGAGTAAAGAACCCCCATGGGATTTTAAAAGATTAAGGAGGGGATGAATCAAAATTGACCTTTGTTTGCGCCTTATGTGTATGGAGTGGATGCAGTTGTGTGCGGAGGAAAGACGTCATGTTCGTGTGTGTATGTGCGTGCATGCATGGATATCCAACGTCTGACAGTGGTGACCCCGACTTGGAACTTGGTTTTTTGTTTCGTACCCCTCCCCTTGGTTGTGATGTTCCCCACCCCATTTTGAATTAAAAAAAAAAATGATTGCTTTTTAAGGTATTAAAGGTATTAGTGAATGTTGTGTGGGAACAGTTGATTATTACATACAATTACCTTTTCTATTCGGATACATCTCCCCCCCCCCCCCCCCCCCATTAGTTTTCTTTATATTGTAGAAATTTCCATTTAAACCCCTCCCCATATTTCCTTTCTTGATTTATTATTCAGCAATTTGAACAGAATTTGCTGTGAAATCCCCTCCTCCTTTTGTATTCCCACGTTTTTTTTTACTGAGTATTTTAAGGATTTTCATGTAAAACCCCCCCCCCCCCCCCCCCCCCCCCCCCCTCATTATACCCTCCCCAGTACTTTATCAATTTTTTTTTGTTTTTGTGATAATTTTCTTGTTTAAACCCCCCTTCTCGTACTTATTATAATTGCATAAATTTTATTCTTTTAATTATTTTGAATCAGTTTCTTTATATTGTATCCATTTCCTGATTTTTTATTTCAAATTTTGAAATAATTTTGTTTTGTAACCCTCCTTTATTTTTATTGCAACTTTGATTTATACCTACCCCTTTGTTTTTTTTTTTTTTTTTTTTTTTTTTTTTTCTGGAGTGGCAAAATAATTTGTTTTCTCCCCAACCTCACTTAAGACTTAGTGTTCACTTTTCATTGTACCCCCCCCCCCCCCTTCAAAAGCGTCCCTAAGTAACTTTTGTGTGTGTGTTTTTTTTTCCTATATTCTAGTATTTTGTGCTAGTCCCATCTCTGATTATACGGGTGGGGGCTGTGGCAGTAGGGTAGTCCAGAGGGGCTTTTTTTCTAATTTCTAGTCTTACTTTTCTTACTGTCTTGGTGATTTCCACTCTGTCTACTTTTGCTGTTTTCTGACTTCATTCTCTCTCTATTTCGTCTTTATCAATAGGCACCTATCTAGTTTGAAAATTTTCTCATTCTCATTCTCAGGGTTTCTGAGTAGGGTTTCTGATAGTAGTGATGTGGTATTATCCCCTTTTTAGGTGTTGTCTTTTCATTGTTTTAATTAATGTTGTTTTAAGATTTTTTTTGTGTGTGTTTGTGAAAGGATTGTTGAGTGAGTGCCTCTTTTTCTATCTTCTACCTCTGTTTTTGTTAGGGCATTGTTGTTCCATAGGCTGGTGAGCTTCCACCTTCTCTTGCGGGTAGCAAGGGGGCATGGCGATGGGAGACGCTTAGCCTTACGTAGTTCTTTTTTTTTTTTCGTTTTTCACAACCTTTTCTTTCCTATTATTTGAATTCGATTTTTCTCCCTTCCCCTGGCCACTGATTTGATCCAAAAGGGTGATCATTTTGGAGGCCTGTCCCAAATAAACAATTTTTTTTTTTTTTTTTTTCTTGGAAATTCTTCTTGGTTTTGCTGCTTGTTTGAAAACATTTGTTTTTTTTTTATTAGTGTGTATAGGAGTGATTGGATTTTGGTGTGAGTGGAAGGAAATTTACACTGACTGAAACTTTAAATTTTCATTTTTCTTTTCTTTTTCAAATTTAAAGTAAATTTTCATTTTCTTTCTTTCTCTTTTCTTTTTCATAAAATTTTTTTTTTTTTTTTTTTACCATCTTAGAAAAAAAAATTTTCATTCAAAATGTCGGCCTTTGAGACCTACCTGTCTCAGGGTAAGACGTTAGGCCTTGATGGGCCGGAGTTGATTCAATATGTCAAACAGTGTGAGGATCGCGCTGAGCGCGCAAAAGAAAGGGAAGAAAAAAAAGATAAAGAAAGAAGAGAGAAGAGAGAGAAGAAGAAGAAAAGGAGAAAAAAAAGAAAGAAAAAGAAGAAAGAAAGAAAGAAAGAAAGGATAAAGAAAAAGAAAGAGAGAGAAGAGAGAAAGGGGAAGAAAGAAAGAGAGAGAGAGAGGAGAGAGAGAGAGGAATTAGAGCAGGGAGCAGCATGAGAAAAAGATTTAAAAGCCATGGAGTTTTGAGTTAGAGAGTAAGAAGCTTCAGCTTGAAATGGAGAAATTAAAAGCTTTTGGGTGTACAGACAATGGTTCTGCGCAGGGTTCTGGTGATGCGAAAAACCTATTTCTGGTCGTTCTCCTTATATCCCCAAGATGCCTGTCTTTGATGATGAAAAAAAAAGATGAGATTGATGCATTTTTGTTTTTAGATTTGAGAGTCATGCTACTTCTTGCGAGTGGCCCAAAGATAAGTGGGTATTGTATATTGCGTCTCTTTTCAAGGGCAGTGCGTTGACGCTGTATCATTCTTTGGCAGCGAAGGATACTTTAACATGGGATGAACTTAAGGATGAATTACTTAAGCGTACTGGTGTACCGCCGAAGGATTTCGCGAGAAATTCCGTACCGTGCGTCCGGAGAAAGGGCGAGTCATTTCCTGCGTATTTGATTCGGTCTGCGCATTTTCTTGATCGGTGGATTGACTTGTCCAAAACTAAAAAGGGATTATGCGGAACTTCGTGATCTGTTTTTGCGTGAGCAGATTTTTAAACAGCGTTTCAAAGGACTTGGCTGTTTTTTTAAAGGAAAGGTCGGTCACGAGCGCTGAAGAAATGTGCGAGCTTGCGGAACAGTACAGGACTGCGCATCCTGATCGGACGTTTGCCCGCAAGGGAACGGACACGGTTTTTGATGTAAATGTCGCTTCCTTCGCACATCACCAAAACAGTGTTGGTTCAGACCGTGGATTTGGCTCTTGGCGTTCAAATCAGAACCGTAATCGTTACCGTGGAGGTCAAAAATTCCCGCGGGTGGTCAAAATTCTCATAGGACGGGGATCATGGCAGCCGGTTTGAACAGTCTGCTACCGGTGGTGGTCAGCAGTCTGGTCATTTGGTGTGCAAATACCGGTACACCTAGAGGTGGTCAAACAGCGTCTAACTCTCGGTATCCGCGTAACCGTGGCCGACAGCGCGGACAGGCTCATAATACCTCAGGTACACCCGCAGGTTGTTACAATTGTGGTTGCTGGGTTTCATAAAGCTCGGGATTGTCCATCTGTAGAGCAGTCAGCAGTGAATGTCGGCGGGTATGTCAGACAATGTTTCGGATCCATCTACTGTAGCCCATTCGATGGTGTCACATGTTAACACTGACGGCTTACTGGTTGAGTCAGGAACTGTCAATGGGTTTCACTGTTCTGTGTTGAGGGACACAGGTTGCACTACTGCAGGAGTGCGCCGTTCTTTTGTTCTTCCACACCAGTTCACTGGTGAAGAACAACATTGTCGTTCTTTTGGAGGTAAGTAAGATTGAGGGTTTTCCCTCTTGCTGTGGTCTCAGTTAGTACACCTTACTTTGAGGGTGAGGTGTACCTGTGTTATTGAGAACCCAGTACTTCTTCCAGAGGTGTGGTGCTGGTGGATCTTTTTGTCCCATGTAATGTGACTACTCGTTTACAGAGACAAGGTGACAAGGGAAACAGTTGCCTTCACCGTTGTCAGTGCCTCTGGATGTACATCCTAAGGACATTGCTGTATGGCAGGAAGCGTGATGTGTTTGAGTGGTTTTGTCTGGTGTTGGTAACTGAGGTCCTCCCTGTTTGTGTGATGGCTCTTTTTGTTCTTTCAAGGACTCCAGTGAGGTTGTGCGGGAAGAACAGGTGAGACAGTTGTTAAAACAGTTGCCTGTACTGTTCAGGTTGTGTTTTCTGTTGTGCTTTGCCGTTTGTTAATCTTCCAGGTGTACTTCAGCATGTTCAGGTGCTGGGGTGTTTTTTGTGTCCCATGTAATGTGACTACTACTCGTTTACAGGCAGACAAGGAGAAAAACAGTGCCTGTACCGTTGTCAGTGCCTGATTTTGTCTGTGCTGGATGTACAGCCTAAGGAATTTGCTGCTATGCAGAAGCGTGATGCCTCTTTGAGCCATTTGTTCTCTTCAGTTGTAACTGAGGTACCTTCCCCTTTGACTAAACCTGTTTTTTTTTTTTTTTTTTAATGATGTTCTATGTCGCTTGGTCAAGGACAAGGGTGAAGTTAAGCGTCAGGTGGTAGTTCCCTCAGGAGTTACGTAACGTTGTGCTTCATACTGCGCATGACAGCATTTTTTCTGGTCATTGTGGGATCAGACGTACTCTACAGCGAGTTCTTGCATCGTTCTTTTGGCCAGGAGTGTGTCTCAGTCAGTCAAGGAGTATTGTCGTTCATGTGATACTTGTCAGAAGACTGTGTCTCGTAACCGCGTCCCTTGTGCGCCGTTGCACAAGATGCCGTTGGTTTCAGTACCTTTTGAGAAGGTAGCGATGGATTTGGTTGGTCCTTTGGAGGTGTCTCTTTCTGGCTTTCTTCGTACGTTCTGACGTTGGTGGATACAGCTACTCGGTTTCCGGAGGCTGTCCCACTCAAACGTATCGATACAGTCACTGTGGCGGAGGCTCTTCTTTCTATTTTTTCAAGGTATGGTTTGCCTTCCGAAATTCTTACTGATTGTGGTACTCAGTTTTGTTTCGGACCTGATGAAGGAAGTGTACCGTCTGTGGTCTATTTCTTCTGTTACCACTACTCCTCCATACCACCCTCTCAGTCTAACGGGATGGTGGAAAGGTTTAATGGCACCTTGAAGTCCATGCTGAAGAAGGTTTGTCGTGACTGTCCCAAGCAGTGGGATCGGTACCATTCCGGCTGTTCTGTTTGCATATCGGGAGTTGCCGAATATGACTTTAGGGTTTTCTCCTTTTGAGTTACTTTTCGGTCATTCACCCCGTGGTCCTATCGCTTTGTTAGCTGATAAGTGGACTGGCACACAGATGACTGACGATGACAAAAACGTTTACCAATATGTACATGACTTGCACAATCGGATACTGGACAGTTGTGCTCAGGCACAACAGACCGCTGACAGTCAGACCGACAAGTATAAGGTGTACGCAGACAGAAAGAGCTCTCCTCGTTCATTGAAAGTGGGTGATCAGGTTCTTGTTTTGCTCTCTGATGAACAGAATAAGTTGAAGGTTTCCTGGAAAGGTCCTTTTCTTGTGAAGGAAAAGTGTTCACCTGTCAACTATCGTATTGACATGCATGGAAAGTCCAAGGTTTTCCACATCATATGTTGAAAGAGTATGTGGTTCGGACGAATGTTGCTGTCAATTTCGATGTTGCTCTTTGTGTTCCTCAGGGATTAACTCTGCGTCTGCATTGTCTAATGAGTTACTGTGGATTGTGTTGTTTCCACTGGTGTTTCGGATGCAGAGTGTTCACATTCCCCTGTTTCTCCCCCGTCGGGTGTACAGGATGTACATTGTTCCTCTGTAGGAGTTGTACAGGATGTACATTGTTCCTCTGTAGGAGTTGTACAGGATGTGAGTGACGATGACGTTTCATTTCATACCTACCTTGTCTGTTCAAGGCGAGACATTTCGTGATGTAAAGGTTGCTCCTGAGTTGTCAGACACTCAAAAGTCTCAGTTGATGAGTGTTTTGGAGGATTTTTTCTGATGTCTTGACAGATACACCAGGGAAGGCTGTACAGGTAGATCCACACTGTATTAATCTGACTACTGATGTTCCTGTTAGGGTCAAGTCTTACCCTTTGCCTTTTGCAAAGAGGGAGATCATTCAGAGAGAGGTTCAGGTTATGTTGGATCTTGAGTGATTGAACCGTCTGTATCACCGTACAGTTCTCTACAGCATCGTTCTCGTGGGTGAAGCCTGATGGCTCAATTCGATTCTGTATCGATTATCGGGCTCTCAATAAGGTCACTGTGTTCGACTCTGAACCGATTCCAGATGTTGAGGATATTTTCTGTCGTTTGTCTGAAGGTCGGTATTTTGTCAAAGTAGACCTTGCGAAGGGATACTGGCAGATACCTATGTTGCCTCAGGATAAGGAAAAGACTGCGTTTCAAACTCCTTTTGGGTTGTTTCAGTGGACGAGAATGCCTTTCGGGTTGCAGAACGCACCAGCTACATTCGCAAGAATGATGCGGAAGCTGCAGTTGTATCAGTTTTCAGCTGTAAGTTTTTTTGATGACTCAGAACTCTTACTTCATGTTAACACATAGCAGTATTTTCGACAAAAGCGGCACAGCTAATTCATGTATACATTACGCAGCGTTCACAGGGAAATCATCATTGCTACTTCATCTTTACATAATGCAGTGTTCACAGGGAAATCATCATTGCTACTTTATCTTTACATAATGCAGTGTTCACAGGGAAATCAGCATTGCTGCTTCATGTTTACATAACGCAGCGTTCACAGGGAAATCATCATTGCTACTTCATCTTTACATAATGCAGTGTTCACACATCAACCAGCACTGTCACATCATGTATGTGTCAAGCGGTATTCTCAGCAAAATCAGTACCATTACTTCATATACAAACAGCACTCATACTTCACGTGCACACCGCGCTATGTTTATAGAAAACAACAACGACAACAACAACAACAACACACTATTACTTCAGGTGTACATTGAGCAGTTCTAAGAAAATCAGCACTGTTACTTCAGGTACAGATGTGCATTGTTCATAGGACATTATGAGCACGGTGACTTCATGTACACATCAGGCAGTGTTCACGGCAGAGTCAGATTCAGAGTGGTTCATGTGTGCACATTCTGTAGTAGTATTAATCTAACCAGTGTTCTTACAAGTCTTTGCTTGTAGACATTGGAAATTCGTGCATCAGAACCAGAATTCCAGCCTGATCGACACTATGCAGCTGAACAATAGACTCAGGTCTCCTGTGTTCGGTTTGTATATTCTGTGTAGTATTGACGCAGGAACTGAACATCTAGCGGACAATGTGGACATTCTGTAATACAACCACGACACTGACGTTCCACCTTACCAGCAGACAACTGAACATCTAGCGGACAGTGTGGACATTCTGTAATACAACCATGACACTGACGTTCTACCTTACCAGCAGAACAACCCGTAAGCCCAGACACCTGTGTACACTCGACTCCAGCAAATCCATCGTCAGCAGAAAACAGACTCTCGTAAATCAATTCAGAGTAAACACGCCATCAGTCACCAGTGAATGGATTCAGAAAATACACCCCATCAGTCACCAGTGAATGGATTCAGAAAATACACCCCATCAGTCACCAGTGAATGGATTCACAGCATACACCCCATCAGTCACCAGTGAATGGATTCAGAAAATACACCCCATCAGTCACCAGTGAATGGATTCACAGCATACACCCCATCAGTCACCAGTGAATGGATTCACAGCATACACCCCATCAGTCACCAGTGAATGGATTCACAGCATACACCCCCCATCAGTCACCAGTGAATGGATTCACAGCATACACCCCATCAGTCACCAGTGAATGGATTCACAGCATACACCCCATCAGTTACCAGTGAATGGATTCAGAGCAAAGCCTGAGAATATTCACTTGCATAGGTTCTATGATTTCTCTAAGGGAAAGAGGGGGATGAGGGGTGGGTAAAAAAACAAAAACAAAGATGTGAATAGAAAACGAAAGGACAAAACTTATTACAAAAAAAACCCCAACAACCTCAAACAAGGTATGTTACGGCCAATGAAGAAACCTTTATATGAAAGAAGGCGTTTGATGGAATGCATACCACTGAGCTGTCGCGTCCCCCCCTCCCCTCCCCCTCGCCCTCCTTCTTCACCCCCCCCCCCCCACCCCCAAAAAGAAAATCATGCGAACAAAAAAACAAAAAAAAACCAACCCCAAAACCCCGCACAAATCGACCACTCTCGTTCCATACCCACAATCCTTTAAACCACATTAAACCACAACACAAAGTCTAGCAGTTCACATGCACTTAGAAAGTTAACGTGTACTCGTAGTGTATGTGTTCTGCACAGGTACTTTTTCGATTCTCTAAATCTCTCATATTCCAAACGCGCGCGCGCGCACACACATACACAAACACTCCACACACACACACACACACACACACACACACACACAGGATACACACACACACACACACACACACACACACACACACACACACACACACATCACACACACACACACACACACACACACACACACACACACACACACACACACACACACACACACATACACGGAATCTACTGGAATCTACTGTCAGGATTGTCCCGCCCATGCAGGCAACCCACAGCCGTCCGTTTATGTCCACTGTCATGGCTGTGGGCTGATGCAGGACCGGGCATCCTGCACAGAGATACCGCTGAAACCTCAGTTCTTCCCCCTGGATGGTCACCACCACATGGATGGCGTCGTTCAACTGATCGGCAACGAGGAGAACCTCCTGCCCTCCCAGTGTATAAAAACAGACATCTGAAGGCTGGAAGTCCTCACAGGGCGGCGTGTACGTGCTGACCGCTGACCTCTCTGACCGTCGGTACAAACGGACACTGCGCCGGGGGCTGGACTTGGGAACAGCTTCCTCCACCACAGCGAAGTACCGTTCTGTGTGGTCCACGTCGAAGGCACGGTGAGGGCCCACCTCCAATGTGAACTCTGTTTTTGTTTTTGTTTCTGTCTCCAATGGGTCAGTGGATGTCACTGTGTCTGTCAAACGTTGGCCTGTCCTGACAGGTTGTTGTTCAGACTGAGAAGTGCCGCAGTTGGTGACTTGCAGTAAGTTGTAAACCTGCCTGACTGTGGAATTGGATACATGCACAGTCCTTTAGCAAAACGTTTGTGGGACACTTTGCCCACCTCGTTACCACTACCAGTTGCCAGACACTCCCCTGTCTCTGAAAACCTTTTGAGGACAGTTCTCCCTCATCCCACACCACTCATAGGACACATACACTCCAGGTGGATCTGAATCTCTATGACAAAGGGAGAAGACCTCCACATTGGGGTCCTGTGCACACTGAAGCGTTCCGTCACCTTCACTTCTGACCTCGTCTCCTTCATCTCCGTCACGTTCACACGACCCCACGTAGTCACGTGCCGTCTGTATCATGACGTCAGTGCCGACGTTACAGTGAAGAACGGGTCTACGGACGAGTCTTTCTTCTCGTGACGTCAGAGCGTCTACAGTCTGCGGGCTGCCACGCCCACTTCTCATCT
>JADBJO010030776.1:0-2500 GCA_016801955.1 Conus betulinus | reverse complement strand
AAAGACAATCAAACATCATAACAACTATGCCTTCTGCAGGAAATAAACGGCTAGACCACAAGGTGAAAACTGTGAGTGCTTGGTGTCCCCAGCCACAGAGCTGGGGGGGGGGGGACACTGTCAGAATAGAGAGGTGGAACAGTGGACAGGTGACCACGATGGAACTGGGAAGACTGCCGGCACTCAGTCCATCTGCGTTTCACTTGGCTCTGCTCGTTCCAGGAGCAGTGATGGACCTGATGGGACCCAGCTACAGTGCCGCCTGTCGTTGGCATTTGATGGACGTCATTTGGTGCAGTATGAACCAAGGTGATATAGGAAGTGTAGTGTGACTGTATGTCGTTGGCATTTCATGGATGGCATTTGGCAGCAGTATGAACCCAGTTGATACACACATGCACACATAACCTGTTGGCCCATCCTCACCCCTACCCCTCTTCCACTCCTCCTCCGTCCTGTCCCCCACCCACTTCCTTTCATCCACGCTCAACGACATGAACACACACCACCCAAACAGTCCTGTAGCCACCCGCTTCCTTTCATCCACGCTCAACGACACGAAGGCACACCACCCAAACAGTCCTGTAGCCACCCGCTTCCTTTCATCCACGCTCAACGACACGAAGGCACACCACCCAAACAGTCCTGTCTCCACCCGCTTCCTTTCATCCACGCTCAACGACACGAAGGCACACCACCCAAACAGTCCTGTAGCCACCCGCTTCCTTTCATCCACGCTCAACGCCACGAAGGCACACCACCCAAACAGTCCTGTCTCCACCCGCTTCCTTTCATCCACGCTCAACGACACGAAGGCACACCACCCAAACAGTCCTGTAGCCACCCGCTTCCTTTCATCCACGCTCAACGCCACGAAGGCACACCACCCAAACAGTCCTGTAGCCACTCGCATCCTTTCATCCACGCTCAACGACACGAAGGCACACCACCCAAATCCTGTAGCCACGCCAGACGTCTGCACGCAGCACTGGTCTGCTGGTGAAGCTCTTTATCCTTTGACAACACATCGCAGGAAAACCTTAAACACAATAGTACACGTGCTTCCAGCTGGGGATGAGAACGTAGTGTGTGTAACAGTTTTTAGCATTAATTTTTCTTTCCTTTTCATTACCACATGGGTTTCGACCATTCCGGCCTTAAGGTTTATAGCAATATTCAATTTTCATTAAATACTAACATAGATTAGAAGGTTTTCCTTTCTTTTAAAACTAAAACTAAAAAAAGTTTTAATTTTAGCATTTGTTTTGTTGATGGGTTTTGCATTTGTTTTGTTCATGGGTATAGAGAAGAAATATGGTAACACACAAAAATTGCCACATTTAAAGGTTTAGGTAGACATAAAAATAAAACCTCATAAAACAAAGACTTCATTAAGCTATGTCTGTGTGATTTTCACCTTCACATTGATCAGTACACAATATTCTAAGACTATATGGTGTTTAATTCAGACACACACAAAATTTTTAAAGATCACAACGGTTGCCGTTTCCAAGGTGAAGGTCTGGGTTGCTGTGGTTTCATCCTTGGGCTCTAACTTGGCACTCGGATTCAAATATCCACACATTCACACAAATCGATGACACAGGATTTTGAACAACATGGGCTAGTGGTCCCCTTCTTTGTTTACTAGTCTTTAAAAAAAAAAAAAAGAAAAGAAGAAGAAAGAAAAAAGGAAAGAACGCAGACACACAAAACAATTGCACTCAAAAAAAAAGGCCAAAAAGAAGGGTTAGTGTCTACATTGCAAAATCCCACATGCAATGTAATGAAGAAGCGGCACAGGAAACTTTTTTTTTTCTTATGAGTTACGTTGTAAGTCATGAAAGTGGGATCAAGTATTATATAACTCCTCTGTTGTGGATAGTGTCTTGGTGTCCGGCTTGTTTCCCTATATTACTAGTGGGCTTTGCCCACTTGCTTCGACTTTCGCAAACCAGATTTCCCTGTGGCAAAGGCTTATTTCCACCATGGTACCCAATCTTTCCAGCAGTGGTGTGAACGTGGGTGCCCCCCCGCTGTCCATCCCCCCCGCCGCCCCCCTCCCCAAACGGCTGAGAGAGCAGCGAGGCGCGCTGAGCGCGCGCCTCCCATGCTCCCATATACCCGGCCGCTCTGGCGTTACCCCCCCGCCCGTGGCCCTTTCACCCCGCTTCCGGCCCTCTGTATGACTCGGCTTTATCTTTCTGTGTAGTGCCCGGCGTCGCCCAGCCCGCATGCCTGCCACCGTCTGTCTTCCTTGCTGTGCGTTCCTTGGGAGGACACGAATCGTGTTCTGTTTGCCCCCCCTCGTTGCACTGTTCGCCCTTGCCGGCTCCTGGTGGAGTGCTCGGGCCTCCCCGTTACCCATCCTTTCGTCCCCTCGCCGGCGTGCTGTGGCGGACGGCAGGGTGGCCGGCTTTCACAACCGTTTGGGGCAAGGCACCCCGCGCAGGTGCCTTGGTTTTGAGCTTCCCGGCCGCGCCCCCTGGAACGCCGTGAG
>JADBJO010030775.1:0-17483 GCA_016801955.1 Conus betulinus | reverse complement strand
CAGGGTTTTTCCGGTTCCGAGAACAGTCTGATATAGTAATTCAAAGACAGTTTCAGCCTGCGGTTGGACAGTGAAGGTTCACCTGCCTCTGCGTACAGGCTGTACACAGGGGTGGTGCGGAATGCTCCAAGACAGAGACGAAGCCCTTGTTGGTGGATAGGGTCCAAGAGTTTTAGATACGATGGTCTGGCAGAGCCGTACACAGCACAACCATAGTCCAGTTTGGAATGGACTGGGTCAAGGCTCTGTAGAGGTGCAACAAAGTTTTCTTATCAGCGCCCCAGTTGTGTGCTACGACCTGCAGAATATTCAGAGCTTTCTGGCAAGAGGTTTTGAGGTGTTTAATGTGGCTGAAAAAGTTGAGTTTTTGGTCAAAAATAACTCCAAGGAATTTGGCCTCTGTGACAGCTGGAATGGGAGATTTCCCTATTTTGATTTCAGGATCTGGAAAAAACTGACGAAAATTATGGAAGTGAATGCACTGTGTCTTCGTAGGAGAAAAAGTGAAGCCGTTTTCATCCACCCACTGATGAATTTTATCCACACAATGCTGGAGCCTGCGCTGGACACTTGGGTACAGGCTTCCAGTTGCGAAGACAGCAAAATCATCCACAAACAATGAGCAGTCTGAACCCTGCTGAACTGACTTGACAATTTTTGTTAATCTTGATGCTGAAGAGGGCAGGAGACAGTATGCTCCCTTGTGGAACACCCAACTCCTGCTCATGAACATCAGAGAGAGTGGTGCCAACCCGGACCTGAAACTGTCGGTCTGCCAAAAATATTGAATGAAAAGTGGAAGATGACCCTGAAAACCAAGATCATGGAGAAATACTAGGTTTAAAGGTCAGTGGTGGTTTGGCAACAATAGTCAATGGGCATTTTAGCTGAAAGTTGAGTGAAAAAGTCCAGAGGGAGAAACTTGAGGCTCACAATCAACTGGAAAATTGTGCAAAATTAGTTGTGCTGGACACTGGTAAACAAGGAGGTATGGTCCAAACTTTCAACAAATCCACGCAAATTGGATCTGAAGATCGCACACACTCAGCACACCTGGTGATTCTCAATGCCACAACTGCGATTGCCCGCATGGAAGACCAGAACAAGGCTTCGCGACAAAATGCAGACCTGATGCCGAACTGCGCAGATGCAATGCATTGCTATGACATGCCATGCATGAGTCATCCACATTCCATCGCCGAGCGATGCATTCACTGATCAATCTGCGCTTGTGCAATGAAACAATTGACAGTACGGTACATTTGTTTGGGGACAATCTTACTTCCACCCTTAAAGATATCAATGAAATGGAGAAGACAGGCTACAAGGCCTTGTCTGCTGGGAAAAAGGAAAAAAAAAAAAACAACCTAATTTCCTCGCTCCTAGTATGACGGAAATGACAGCAACAGAAAAGGGCCTTTTTAAGGGGCCGTCTCAAACAAACATTTCCCAGCCAGACGTAGGGGCTGTCAGTACACAAAGCAACAGACACAGGGTCCGCTACAACAGTTTTCCCAAAGGGTTCAACAACCACAGGAATAGCTTCTCTCAGTCTCAGCAAAAGACAGTACGTCTTTGGTCTCAGTAACTGAGGTATGTGATTTTGATGCACAGTTAGATAGCATTGTTCAGTTGCTGACACTGGAAGCAGAAGAGTTTGAAGCAGGAAGATTGGCTAAATTTACAGAAAATTGAGTTAAGCTGACATCAGATCCTAACATCCTGAAATCGGTGACAGGTGCTGAAATTAAGACTGACTGTAATCTGGAAGAGACTTAGCTACTTTGTCATGTCCAGTTTAATTCATTCAGAATGAATGCTGCAGATACAGCTGTTACTGATGAGAAAAATTGACAAATTGGTTAGGAAAAAAGTTATAATAGAGTGTGAGCATACTCATGGAGAAGTGTTATCACCAATCTTCCCTTGGCAGAAAAAAGATGGATCACAGAGAATGACCCTAAACCTAAAAGGTGTAAATGAAGAAATAACATGTAAATGAAGAAATAACCGGGTCACCATTTTAAAATGGACACTTTGGCCACAGCCTTGGCTCTGGTCAGCAAAAACTGCTACATGGCATCATTGGACTTGAAAAGAGGCCTACTACTCTGTACTTACTTGCAAGGAACACAAAAAGCTGTTGAGATTCAAATGGAAAGGATTTTTTTTTTTTTAATACAATGTGCTCAAAAATGGGTTGGCACTGGCACCACGTTTGTTTACGAAAATCACGAAGCCAGTTTTTTTGCTACCTTGAGATTGAAAGGACATATCTCCCTGGCTTTCTTGGATGATTCCTTGCTTATGGGCATTTCAAAGTGACAGTGCCAGGAAAATGTTATGGACATACTGGACACATTGCATAAACTCAGATTCATTGTACATCCCACAAAGTCAGTTTTTCAACCAACTACTGTGATTCAGTATTTAGGAGTGATCACTGACTCCGTCTCAATGACGGTCACTTTAACCCTAGAAAGGAAAGAGGAAATGCTTCTAAGCTGCAAGAACCTGTTGAAGGCAGCTGAGATAAATGTATGAGATTTGGCAAAAAAATTATTGGGTTAATAGTGGCCAGTTTTCCCGCTGTTAAATTTGGGCCGCTCCATTACTGGCAGTTGGAAACAGATAAGTGTAGAGCTCTGAAGAAAAGCAAAGGACATTTTGACCAGGTGATGGAGATATCTAAAGCTGGAAAAAAAGGGGCTGACATGGTGGATTGACAATATTTCTGATGCTTTCAATGATGTCCATTGCAGAGATCCAGACATTGTGATCCATTCTGATGCAAGCCTTTATGGCTGGGGCTGCGTGTGTGTGCAGGAGTGTCTTAGGAGGAATGTGGTCACAGCAGCAGAAAGGACATTTCATATAAATGACCTGGAATTAAAAGCCGCATTTTTTTGCCTGAAATCTTTTCAGAGGCAACTTCAAGGGAAACATGTGATGTTCATGCTGGACAATACCACAGCCATTGGACGCTTAAACCACATGGGTACATCTCACTCTGATTCCTGTAACAATTTAATGTTGGATATCTGGTCTTGGTGTACTGAACATGATATCTTTGTTTGTGCAGCCCACATAGCAGAAGTGGCTGATGGCTGATGCAGAATCCAGGAAGGTAAATCTGGACACTGAATGGAAGTTGATCAGTGGTCTTCTGCAAGCTGCTCTTAGACAGCTAAATGCAGCACCTGACACAGCTTTGTTCTCTTCAAGGCTAAATACACAAATGAAAAGATTCATCTCTTTCAGTGCAACTTGGAGAGACAAATTTCCATGCTTTTCCTCCAGGTTTCATCATTGTCACCTGATTTCTCCAGAAGGTGCAGAGGGATCAGAGTTCAGGTGTACTGGTAGTGCCAGATTGGCCGACTCGGCCATGGTAACCAGTACTGTTATGACTGTTGACAGCAGAGCCAGTGTCTGACCTGCAGAAAGAACCTGTTGCATCTCCCCAGCCACCCAGAAGCAGTCCATCGCCTGATCCAGCAGAAGAGGCTTCACCTGCTAGTCTGCAGGATCCCAGGTGCTCTCTAATCCAGCTCTAGTCTAAGCAGTGGGGCCACTGACTTGGTTATGAGCTCTTGGAGACAGTCTACCCAGAAAGTGTATGACTCTTACATTAAAAGGTGGAACATTTTTGTAGACAGCAAGGGAATATAAACACCAATTTATGTCCATGTAATACATTTTCTTGCGGATATGTATGCGTCTGGGGCTAGTCACAGTACAATAAATTTAGCGCGAAGTGCAATTTCAGCTTATTTGCACAGGTCAGGCACCGAAGCAGAATGCAGTCATCACCCATTAGTGTGTCGTCTGGTGAAAGGGTTGTTTGAAAGAAAGACCCTCCATCCCAAATATCAAATACATGGGACGTGGATAGTGTACTACAATACTTAGCTGGTTGGCTGGACATAGGAAAGATGACTCTTAAGCAGCTGACCCTTAGACTGGTTATGTTGTTGGAGCCCTGCTGTCTGGTCAGAGGGCTCAAACAATCCATGCATTAAGATGTGATGATGTCAGATTTAAAGACAACAAGTGTGTCTTGGAGGAGTTAAGTGCTGTGTTAAAGCAAACTGAACCACGGTCACCTGTGCCACTGTTAGAACCAGCCTTTGAATATGACGAGACTGTTAAAGATACAAGATTACACCTTCCACCGTCTGCTAAAGCCAATACAGCAAGGGAATAAAAACACCTTGCTTTTTCACTCTCGGCAAAACTAAAGCATCACCATGATGGACAGGGCAGTACCACAGCCATAGACTGTATTGTCGTGAAGAACCAGGATGTTTACAGAAGCAGACACTGGTACTGACGGTAGTGATCACCACCACCTGAACTGATTACAGCCACAAGCAGGCACTGTTACTGCTGAAGAACAGGCTGGATTCCACAAAAACAAAAGTACCATCAAAGAGAGCTTTCACCTATACACCCTTCATAAAAACAATTGTCTTCATAGCCCTCCAGAAGGCAATCAACAGAGTCCAGAAGCAGGCACTATGGGTTACTATGAGGAGATTTACTGGGGCATAAACTTAACACCATCCAGCAGCAGTATTCCTAAGCGACCTACCCAATGCTGACACAGGGTGTTTACTGGACAGCAGTTCCTCACTTCTGTTGGAGTTCATTGGGGCTGCCTTCTCTCCCCCACACTTTTCAATACATTTCTGTGATGTATCATCGCTCACGCGAAAATGATGTTTTCACAGTCAGCATCCCAGGAAGGACCATCACCCATCTTCAATCTTTTCTGATAACATTGATGGCCTGGCAAACTGTGATCGAGCATGGACATGCCATGCTTGTTCGAAGACTGAAAAAAAAAAACAAACAAAACAAACAAGTTATGGCATGGACTTGAGCATCAAGAAGTGGAACGGATGACCAGACACATCACCATCAGTTCTGAGATAAACTGCCCATGGACAGAAGGTAGAAACTGTTCAACACTTCATTTGTCTGTGATCCACCTGTAGCAATGAGGAATCCACACTGGATGCGCAGCATAGAAAATACCAGTGCAGTCCAGACTAAATCCAGTATGAAACAACTCTGAAAATTATCCATGAAACCGAGGATCAGGCTGTTGCCTACACTGGTCAATTCTATGTTCTTGTGAGCATGCCACACAGACTCTTGCAGCTAAGAAGATGGAAATGTCTTATCACATAGATACTAAATGTCAGATATTCTCAGCATATCACTGAAGAACAACTGCATCAAAACATTCAACAGCACATGGGACCGCATAATGAACTACTGCCATCACTCAGGAAAAGAAAGCATGTCAGTGTGGCCATGTCATCAGATTCTGTGGCCTTGCTCAAACAATCCTCCACGGAACTGTTGAAGGAGGGAGACGGTGGGGGGGTGACTGAGAACAATGGACTGGCATCATTTTACAATGGACAGGAAATGCATTGGCAGTGAACCAAACCTTAGTATGGAACTAGGAATACCTGGTGATCTGTCTTTCAGTGTGGTGCCCTAGAGTGACTCTCATAGTGTTCAGGGACAAGAAGAGGACGACCAAGCTAACTGAAATGCAATCACTGATGCTTTCATACAGGACTGCAGAAACTACAGACAGAAAAGCAGAGGACAGATCTGGGGAGAAAAATGTTTCCGGAGAATAATTATTCATTTAACACTAATGATTGAATGCTATATGAAATCACTGATAAACTTGGATCAAACTGGGAAAATGAAAATGAAAAGAGTAATTTGAAGATAGAAAGCTAGATGGTTACCCGTGGGAAGGAAAAACTAGGCCAGAATGGACATCATGTTAACAGATGTTAAATCTAATGACCTATAAAGGGATTCTGAGAGACACTGCTCACACAGAAGAAAGTACAGGGCAGTCGTCACCAATGTTATCAACAGATAAATCCCACCAATCAGAAGGGAAACATACATTAGCTGAAGTATGATTTGCGCTTACAAAAAAAAAGTAAAACAATGAAAGCCCTTGAACAGATGGCACTACTGTCAATTTGACCCGTGTGCATGATGTTATACATGTATTCCTACACAGAACCTCACTTTATAGTCTTATTTGAAGGACTTTTTGGGAAACAGAGTCAGAACCAATGTTAACTCCGAGAGATAAATCCCCTGTACAGAAATGCCCCAGCCGTGATTTGAACCCACATCCCCAGGATCACAAGGATCACAAGTCTGCCGCTCTACCAACTGAGCTATTCAGGCCCAACATTGTTGCTGTTCTCCATTGTTCATACATCAAAAATGGGCCCCTCCAAAGTTCACATTAACTGAATCAGTCATTTCTTCAAAGGAAATTCACTAAACAACACCATCTATAACACTACACATTTCTAAGAGAAACTGCTTAAGAGTTAAATATATATAACCCAGATTTAAAAAATTTTTAATATGAAAAAATGATGCCCCAGATAATGTACATTTTAAACAAAGGATTTGTTCCTGGTGCCTAACTTCCCCCCCCCCCCCCCCCCCCCCCCCCCCCCCCCCCCCCCCCCATGCCTAAAAAAATGAAACAGAATGTCTACAATCAATACTACATCCTTGAAATCAAATCTGCAGTTACTGTTTCAGCAATGACAAATATTTTCTGTGCATGAGATTCAGCAAATTTCTATACAATTCAAAATTTAAAGGCACTAAATGTAGATTCTTACAAATAATATATTTTCAAGCAACATGTTCAAATCAACTGGCACATTGTAGATCATAAACCTGCCTTTGAGACCAAACCATGATTACTCTCTAAGACAGTAATAACCTCAAAGACCTACTTGTGCATAACAAAGTGAAAACACACACACACACACACACACACACACACACACACACACGAAAATCACCTGGTACTTTCCTCTGCTCAAAACCCAAAGCCAGACGCCATCATGCATGGCCCCAAAGACGCATTCAAAATCAAACATACATTCTCCTGTTATTGCTCCAACACTGTGTGTGCTACTTGTAGTAGTAATTGTAGTAGTAGCAGAAGTACTATCATCATCATTATCATTTATTATTCTCATTTTTATATTACAATTATTATTATTATCATTATAATTAGTAGTAGTATCATCATCATCATCATCATCATCATCATCATTATATATATTAGCATTATCATTGCTTCTATTATTACAACATTTTAACTTTTCAAATTCTCTACATTATTATAATTATGGTTTCTATCACCGTAATTGTCATCAGTAGCAGCAGAGTTAGTTTAACTATCAACTGATTTCTTAGGTTTCATCTTACTATCTATCTATTTTTTCTATAGTCTTGCTCTTCTGCTATTAATACGACTCATAACTAGTATTGTAGGCATTCTTCTTTCTTCTTCCTCTTCTTCTTCTATTACCATTAATGAAATTACTATTACTATCAACAAATTATTGTTTATATCACTATATCATATCAGCATTATTTTCATTATTATCACTTCACTGCAATAACTATTGTTAAAGCTTACCCCCCCCCCCCCCCCCCCCCCCCCTACTCTACAGCTTCAGCTCAGTAGTTTTTCAAACCGCGCCACATTTTCACCCAGATCAGATTAAAAGAGTAAAATAAGTGATTGTTCATCTTTTGCTTTGATCATTTTGAATACTGTTTGTACAGCCTAAAGAAGACCCAATAAGTCAAGATGCATTGTGCCTGTGGAGAATTTGTTCCTTTGTTTGGCGGCTCAGTAATTCCGTTTTTCTGTTTGGTTTTTGTAATGTTGCAGTTTATGCCTACACTGGCCCCACTGTGAAACCCTCTTTAAGAGAAAGCCTCATAGTCTGCAGCCCTTCATGCCCCTTCTCTTACAGTCGCAGACCTCAGTGTTGATTGCCTCTCCACCCATTGGTGAAGTCATCCTCCACCACATGCACAAGAAGACCGAGAGCCCTCCGCAGCACAGCCAGTAACACGGGCTTGGAGATCAACGCCAAGAAGACAAAGACCATGAGAGCCAACACAAGCCAGGCTGAAGCAATTCGCCTAGGGGAACAACAGACAGAAGATGCTGGGAATGTACCTACCTAGGAAGCATCGTCAACAAGACAGGATGTACTATGATGACATCAGGGCCAGAATAACCAAGGCAAGATTTGCTTTCACCACCCTCAAGCCCATCTGGAGGAGCGCATACGTCCATCTTCACACCAAACTGAGACTGTTCAACACCAACGTGAGACCTGTGCTGCTGTATGTCTCGGAGACCTGGTGACTCACCAAAGGGCTGGGAGAACAAGTTGCAGGTCTCATCAACACACATGCCTGCGGCGGATCCTCCGCATCAGGGTGGCCTGACAGAATTGCCAATGAGGAGCTATGGCACCGGACAAATCAGAGACCAATCAGAGACACCTTCAGAATCCGAAAGTGGAAGTGGATCGGACACATCCTACGCGCGAGGCCCGGACAACACCACACAGCAGGCACTGGACTGGAACCCTCAAGGAAAGAGAAAGCGAGGCCGCCCAGTGACAACATGGCTTAGGTCACGCTGGACAGTGAGCTGATTACCATCAAGCTGTCCTGGGGTGAGGCAAAACGGGCAGCCCAAGCAGCATACGTTGGAAATCTGCAGTGAAGGCCGTAAATTGCTCCCGTTGGAGCGAAGAGGATTAAGTCAAGTAAGTCATTGGTGAAGTCCTGTTGGGGTCACCGGTATTAGCAAATTCATGGATACTGTCACTGGGCAGAATTGCTTTCTTGGGAGGGAGAGCTCAGTCAAGCTGGCTCCACAACTCAGTTGTCAGTGGGGGGCTTACTGGGTGGTGTCATGGCTGTTCGTCAGATCAGAACAAGCACCACGGAACACCACCAAAGTGACTGGGCAACAGTGGGTCATCTCTTGTGGGTCACCTCATGACAAGGCATCGACTGCTCCCTGTAAATTGTCGTGTTGGGGCTAAGGCTTGGCGGGATGAGCCACACTGTTGCTGTGGATGGGGAGCTGGAATGAGCCGTGTGGGTGCAATGCCTGTTTGAGTTGGCTTGGAAGATGAAAGACAGCAAAAAAAAAAAAAAAAAAAAAAAAAAAAAAAAAAAAAGAAAATCAAGTGAGCATGTTTAAGATTATTTCACCGGCTGCAGTTGGTTATTCAACATCTATTGCATTATGTTTTAAGTATGGAAAATGATTTTGCATCTTTACTACTGTGTCTTAAAGTTAAAGCTCTTCAATATCAAGAAGGCCATTAAAAAGTGATGACCAGGATTACAATAGACTCTGCAGACTCTCAGACTCTGTCTGGAATACTGGTAATAATGGACTGACCCTTTGATTTGAACCAGATTTCATACCCTGATGATGTATGGTGCCCACTATTATGAACAGACTGCAGCAGAGTGTACTCAGAATCTATCCTGATGCAGGATGCAGATTATAAAAGACATACTGATTGCAGCAGATTATAGCTGAAGCTGAACTCTGGCTGCTTAAAGACAACAGTGACTTTGGTTTTGACATTAAAGTGAGTGTTGTATTATCATATACTGGACTCTTTACTTTTAAGGTGACAATTTATAAACTATCTCATTTAGCCTTAAAATTTTAAAAAACATTCTTGATTTTTTTTTTTTTTAAGTTGGTACAGCTTTTTATGAGTATGTAAAATAGCAATATAAAATTCTCTCTTGAGTGTGAATGCATTTTCCTGGTTTATTGATCCACCCCATCATAGTTTGTACCCTCACAGTCACAGAGGTCTCAAAACTGCAATATAAAATTCTGTTTCTTGAGTGCTAATGCATTTTCCTGGTTTATCAACCCACCCCTGCATAGTCTGTGTCCTCACAGAGGCCTTAACACTTGTTAAAGCACAGTGAGAGCTACCTGCAACACTAAAGTCATGCTTCCCCCTGAAAGACAGACATGCGGGGGGGGAGGGCTGGGGGCATTTTGTTCAAAATTTGGAAAATAAAAGCTAAATCAAGAAGTCATCATTCCCATTCTCTGACGTGTGTGTGTGTGTGTGTGTGTGTGTGTGTGTGTGTGTGTGTGTGTGCGTGTGTGTGTTGTGTGAAGTCTTACGTTGTGTTGGGGAAGGGGGGGGGGGGGGGGGGGGGAAGGAGGGGTGTTGAGAGGTGGGGATGTATGTCACTGAAAGGGATAGTCAGAAGACTGTCACTGTGGATTAGAGATGGCAGGGATGTGGGGCAAAATTGTGAGGTTTCTGATTATATCTTTTACACAGACTTCCTTTCTTCACATAACGCTGGCAGTTTACTTGTATTCTGATCATGCACAGAGCTTCAGATTTTTTTGTTGATCATCACTGGACACATCAGATGGCAGCTTTAAAATGAGGGCACAAAACACAAGAGCATGAGACAAACTTGAAGCTAACATCTCAGAGCTTTCATGCAGTTTTAACCAGTTGTAGCTGTAAGCATCATGAATTTGCTTTAAACCGTACTTTCACTTGGTGAACACTATGTTTGCGTATACATACTAACATTAGCAAGTGCTGTATGTGTGTGTATGAGTGTGTGTGTGTGTGTGTGTGTGTGTGTGTTTATGAGAGAGAGAGAGAGAGAGAGAGAGAGAGAGAGAGAGAATGTGGACATCACTTGAGAGAACTGTTCATTCACAATAGTGATACCAGAGTAAAAACATAAAGATAAAAATGGGGGGGGGGGGGGGGGGGGGGGGGGGGGGGGGGGGGGGGGCAAAGGGGTTAGAAAAAAAAGGTAAGGAAAGAAAAGGTGGTAGGTGGGGTGGAAAGTGCAGTGAGTAGTGGAGGTGGGGGGAGTGGGGGGGGGGGGGGGGGGGCATGTAAGTCTTTCTGAACTGCACCATGAATGAAGATCTGTTGTCTGATCACATCTGCACACTGCACAGTTTGATTTTCGGAAAAAAATATTTTTCTTCATGTTCAGTGACTGCAGCTTGTATCAGACCTTGAATGACACAGGGACTGTACTCTTTCTTCCTGGAATCCTGATCTGGTCACTTGCTTTGATTCCAAATCACTCAAAAGCTGATCATTCCTGTCTCAGAATGAACTGTGGCTGTGTAAACAGGCATGATTTTTAGCTTCTGATCCTCCTGAAGTTGGTGTTACCTAAATATGGACCGCTTCTTACATCCGCATTATGGTGAAAGGCGCACAACATCATGGCACACAAACTTTATGTGAGGCGTCATGTACACATTTCACACAACAATGTTGCTGGTGCACAACACTCTGAAGCTCTATGTACATATTCTGAAAAAAGAATTTATGTACTATTTACAGACAAATTAGTCATGTGTCTTGTCTTGATAAACAAATCATTCTTCAAACCTGATAGAAAACAAACAGGCACAGTTTACTTAGATACACTGGTAGTTTATAAAAACAAACAAACACTGTTATTGTGTTGACCGATCACAATCTACATTTTATGTTTAAAGACATTTGCTTTCACCATTTGTTAACAACTGAAATAATCAAACCAGACCAACTGCATACATGTGTCTACTCTCTGTTGTATAAGACATTATAAGACCAGTCTCTGCTATTTCTATGGGGCTGAAGTGTTTTGAATAACACTGTTACAATCAATACAGGGTCACCTGACATCAAGGTCCATTTGGCATATCAACATGAAAAACAATCAGTTATCACCTGGATCTAACCATACATTTGTAATTAATGTCATTGAAAAATAAATCATTAACAACAGCAGCAATAATGAGAACAACAAAGATTACTTTCCCACATGCTGTGCCATGTCTCTCCCTACAGAAAAAAAAAAAAAAAAAGATGACAGAAGCCCATCACCTGGCACAGGCGATGCCCACACAGCAAACCAGAAGCTGGGCCAGATAACTGAGCAGCACTGCAGTGACATTTCAACACAGGAGTTACAAAGGAAGTGCAAGTTAGCAGGAACATGGTCAATCTGGCTACCAAAATGGCAATGGCCTTTTCCAATCTTGTTGGGCTACATATAAACACACAATCAACTCACAGCTTCAAATTGTCTTTAGTCATTCCCGAAAACATGTCCCCTGGCAGTTTACAGTAATGGGACCAACTGCAGAAGCATGAGACAAACTTCCTATCTCAGAACCTTCATGCAGTGTTAACCAGTCTTCAGCAGTAAAATGTTACGTTTCCAGGCTTTGTAGACTCTGTGTATGTGTAGACTATATTTATCACTGTATGTGTGTGTGTGTGTGTGTGGGTGGGTGGGTGGGGGGGTCCCATATGTGTGTGTGTGTGTGTGTGTGTGTGTGTGTGGGGGGGGGGGGGGTGTGTGTGTGTGTGTGTGTGTGTGTGTGTGTGTGTGTGTGTGTGTGTGTGTGTGTGCATGCATGTGTGCGTGCGTTTGTGTGTGCACACGCATCTATGTATATATGTGTGTGTGTGTGTGTGTGTGTGTGTGTGTGTGTGTGTGTGTGTGTGAGAGAGAGAGAGAGAGAGAGAGAGAGAGAGAGAACATCACTCTGTCCATTCACAATCCTTATTTTAGAATAAATAAAAAAGGTAACAAAAATGTAAGGAAGAAAAATGATGGAAAACAAAAGGGGGGGGGGGGGGGGGGGGGGGGGGGGGGGGGGGGGTAAGAAGGTGGGGAGGGAAGGAGCGAGCAGTGGAGGGGGGGGGGGGGGGGGGGGGGGATGTACCTGTGTGTATTGTCTTCCTGTGCTGCTTTGTTAAGGAAGGTTTGTAACTGTAATGTTTGATTTGGGGGGGGGGGGGGGGGGGGGGGGGTCCTTGTTCATGCACACAGGACTGCTTTGTGACAATATCAGTCTCTGCTTTGCCTACCTCAGCACTGTTGTCCATGCACAGCACAATGAATGCTGGCTGCACACCAAAAATCGATGTGCCAAGGCCTTGCTTAAGGAGTCAGGTATTATTAGAAAGGCCCAATTAGATTGTTTTGAGAGTTTTGATTGTGTCTGAAAGCTGATTTTACTCATTCTTTCCTACAGCCATCAAGGGACAAGCCCGGTGGTTCCAAGCTGACAGAATGAAATCAAAGGAATGGGACTATTTTGGGGAATACCACCAGAGTGGCCCACAGATAGGGTCACAGATGAGTGCAAAGGCCTGAGATGTGAAGTCAGACAAGGGAAAGGTCATGTATTTGAAGATTGTGAATGATGTCATGGGGTGGAAATCCCCCAAACTAGGTGAAAAGGATTGGTAGGGGGTTGGTTTTCTGATCAATTATCAGTTTACTATGAAATGCTGGCTCTAATTTATGCTAAGCCTCAAAATGTTTACATGGATGATGTATGTATTATGTCTTTTGTGCAAAATCCAAATTCTGCCCACACATGTGGCCTTAACATGAATTTTGGCATTTTTCAAACTTCATTTAAAACTGGCATGAGACCCCCCTGCCATCAGTTTTCAATAGAACTAAGGAGGCTGGACAGAGTGATGGGACACTGTTGAAGGTTGGGTTGGTTGGTTGGTTGGTTGGTTGGTTGTGTGTTGTGTGTGTGTGTGTGTGTGTGTGTGTGTGTGTGTGTGTGTGTGTGTGTTTTACCTACTCAACTTTTTTTTTTTTTAAAAAACATTTTTTTTTTTTTTTTAAGTATGTGATCCTTTCTAGGCTTTTGTTCTTTGAGATTTGTATTTTAGGAGCTGATATTTATCCAGAATGAAGATTCAAGACAATATGCCTATGCATTGTGGAGAGAGTGTGTGCATGTGTATCCCCTCTTCCCCATCCCCTTCTTATTCCCTTGCCCTCCACCCCTCTTGCACACACACACACACACACACACACACACACACACACACACACACACACACACACTGGTGTTCCCTCCTCCCCTTCACACCTCCCACATACAAACACAAACTCTTTCCCTCCCCTCTCGCTGTCTTGAGAAACTGTCATAACTTGTGGACACTTCAGCAGCCCAGCAGAGGTGAGTGGTAGAGAAACAACAGTTAGTTGTGGGGTAGGGTGGAACAGTATGGGGGTGTATGGGTAGAAAGAGGATGGGGTGTTCTGTTCCACAAGTTGATGTATCTATGATTTCAGACTAATTTGTAGTATTTCTTAAAACTGTCATTTTATGTATATTTTTTCTAGTGTGCAGATGACCAACAAGTTGCAAAGAAGTCTTCAGATCAGGATATGTTAATATAAGTGTGTGTGTGTGTGTGTGTGTGTGTGTGTGTGTGTGTGTGTGTGTGTGGTGCTGAGTGTGCATTTCCCCATCCCCCCCCCCCCCCCCCCCACACACACACACCCCCCCCTTTGCACCCTTCCCCCCACTTCTCATCCAGTCCCTCTTTCCCCCTGTCCCCCTCCCATCCCACTCAGTCAGCTGGGCTATAAGCAACATTATCGTATCTTATCTCCCATCCCACTCTCCACACCACTGTCCCCCTCCCCCCCCACTTTTTTTTTAAAATCTTTTTCTCTCCTATCAACAAATCCTGCACTCTTTGTTTTGAAATGCAGATTGCTGTTGAAACTTACAGACACACATGCACTCACTTAGGCTCTCCTCAGCAAAGAATAATTTTCATGTTAACATTGCAACAGAATCAAATTTTTACCTCACTGATAACAATACTCTTGTCATAAAATGTCCATGTGAGAAAACAATGATGATCTTTTTGCCTCCTGTCACAAAAATCGCATCTTAAAGTTGGCGTGTTTGGAGAAGAAGAAAAAAAAAAAAAAAAAAAAAAAAAACACTAAACAAAAAATCACACCTGAAATAAGGATATTTTCTATTACAATAAGAAAATGAACCCAAAAAAAATCACACCTGAAATAAGGATATTTTCTATTACAATAAGAAAATGAACCCCCAAAAATCACACACCTGAAATAAGGATATTTTCTATTACAGAAAGAAAATGAACATATATGAGGGTAGTTCCCAGCAAAATTTGGCAGCCGTCCATCCCAAAAATAAAAAAAAAAAAAAAAAAATTTACAACTAATTTTTCAGTTGTGCCTGGACTGCCTGAAGGGAGACAACTATCAGTGCAGGGGCTTCACTATACTCCCATTCACCTTGTGCAAACTGCTTGTAATATCAGTATGAGCAGGTTATTGTGCATACAGATGGACAGACTCTTTTGTCACACCTTTTTTTTTCACTTGGGGGTGATCCTAAGGATTTCCAAAGTGTGAAACTGACTTGTCATCACAAAAAAGTGAGTTTTCAGGGGGATACTTCATTAAAAGTTGAAAGCAATGTCAGCAAAAAGCTGCTGGCAAGTGCTACAGCAGCCAGCGTCATGTCAATGTTGGCCAAACTTGCAGAGATGGGCTGTTAATGCTGTCACAGAGTTAATAGCAGGTGCTTTCAAATGGGCTGTTAAATGCTGTCACAGAGTTAATAGCAGGTGCTTTCAAATGGGCTGTTAATGCTATCACAGAGTTAATAGCAGGTGTTTTCAAATGGGCTGTTAATGCTGTCACAGACTTAATAGCAAAGGACTCACAGACTCAGCCTAAATGTGAGGGAAGGCCATGTAAGCTGTTCATTTTAGTTTGTAAAGTTGTTTTTTTTTTTTTTTTTTTGTTTTTTTTTTTTGGGGGGGGGCATTTTTTTTTTCTTCAATAGGGTCAAAGGAAAAATTGTGTAGAGATGAGTTCTGACAGTTTTCAAATTTCATTTAAATCTAGTATTAATATAAGCCCTCCCTGTCATCAGTTTTGAACAGAAACCCCAAAATAATGAGGCTAGACGGAGTGATGGGAAACTTCTTACTGCTTTCTTGTTTGTTTGTTGTGTTTTGTGTTTTGTTTACATTCTGGTGCTTTGTTTCTCTGTTCACATTACTCTTATTTCCTCTTTCTTCCCTTTAAATCATGGTTTGTTCTATTACAAATATGTTATTTTTTCCCCGCTTTTCCTGTTTCTTAGACAGTTTGGTATTTTATCTGCAGAGATTTCTCCATCACATATATTAAACACACTAGGCCTGTTGCATTGTGGAGAGAGGTATGCACACGTGTGTGTGTGTGTGTGTGTGTGTGTGGGTGTGTGTGTGTGTGTGTGTGAGTGTGAGTGTGTGAGTGTGTGTGTGTGTGAAGTCAGTCAAAGTCAAAATTATCTTTATTGAGGGTTAAAGAGTAAGCTTTCCTGCTTTTTTTACATCCTGCCCTCATAAACAAAGAAAGAAACTAATTGAAACATATAACCACAAGCTCAAAAAACATTTTTTAAAGCACACAATTTCTTGCATGCAAATACATAACTCTCATATAAAATCTGAAACATATAAGTGTGTGCATGTGTGTGTGTGTGTGTGTGTGTGGTGTGTGTGTGTGTGTGTGTGTGTGTGTGTGTGTGTGTGTGTATGTGTGTGTTTGTGTGTGCATGTGCTTGAGTATATGTGTGGTAGTAGTACTGATGGTGCATTTCCACATCTCTCCCCAACCCCCACCCCTGTCCTCTCACATCCAACTGCACCCTTCCTCCCACTTCTCACCCAGTCCCTCTCCTCCCTCCCCCTCCTACTGCTGCACCCTCCACCCCCCCCCCCCCCCCCCCCCCCCCCCCCCCCCCCCCCCCCACACCCCCACCACACACACACACCCCCCCCCCCCTTTTTCTCTCCTATAAACAACTCCTGCACTCTTTTGACTGTTTTGAAATGCAAATTGATCTTCAACAGTGGCACACATATGCACTGACTTAAGCTGCAAACAGCAAAGAATGATCTTCAACAGAGGCACACCTATGCACTGACCTAAGCTGCACACAGCAAAGAATGATCTTCAACAGAGGCACACCTATGCACTGACTTAAGCTGCACACAGCAAAGAATGATCTTCAACAGAGGCACACCTATGCACTGACCTAAGCTGCACACAGCAAAGAATGATCTTCAACAGAGGCACACCTATGCACTGACTTAAGCTGCACACACAGCAAAGAATGATCTTTCAACAGAGGCACACCTATGCACTGACTTAAGCTGCACACAGCAAAGAATGATCTTCAACAGAGGCACACTATGCACTGACTTAAGCTGCACACAGCAAAGAATGATCTTCAACAGAGGCACACCTATGCACTGACTTAAGCTGCACACAGCAAAGAATGATCTTCAACAGAGGCACACCTATGCACTGACTTAAGCTGCACACAGCAAAGAATGATTTTCACATTAACATTGATACAGGACTCCTGTCACAACACTCATGTCTTACAGAGGTGAGTTTGGAAAAAAAAAAAAAAAAAAAAAGAAAAAAATCATGTCTTAAGAAAAAAAAAAAAAAAAGAAAAAATCACCCCTGAAATAAAGGTACTCTTTATCATAACAAGAGAAATGAACAAATATGAGAGTAGTTCCCAGCAGAATTTGGCAGTTGTCTATCCCACAGGAATACTGATTTTTAAGAAAAAGTTTGGAGTTGTGTCTGATTGCCAGAAGGGAGACAACTAACTATCAGTGCAGTGGCTTCACTGTACTCCCATGAACTCTGCACAAACTGCTTGTAGTATCAGTCTGAGCAGGTAACCGCCATGTACATAT
>JADBJO010030774.1:0-7500 GCA_016801955.1 Conus betulinus | reverse complement strand
ACATGTATGACGATGAGGAGAGAGCAAACGAAAAGGACAGACGATTTAAAGACAAAAGAAGAAACGAAAGTACAAAGATTCAGTCATACACCCCTCTGTCACACGCACACAGCACTTATCTCTCTCCTCAGGATAAGTGACATGGTACGGTTCTGGGACAGTCCAGGGACTTCGTGTCCAGTGCTATGGCTGTTGCACAGAGGGGCGTCCCCGTCGTCTCCGGCAGTTGGTCACATCTCTGTGGCCCTCGCGTCCGGGCTGCCGCTGGGATCTGGAGGAATGACGGTCACAGTCCCACGGCCCTGGTGTCCTGGCTGCTTACTTGGACCCAAGGAACCCGAGCTGAACAGGGAGGCTGGTTATCAAGTCCCCTGACATTCTAAGGAGGAAGAGTGGGGTTGAGAGGTCAGTCGCGCTCAGAAGCTCACACACAGGCGCGCTCACAGAACCACAGAAGGAGACGACAGCCAGAGAACCCCCCCTCTCCCCAGCACTCCCAAAGATCAAAATCTCAATGCCAGAGGGAGAGTCAGAAGAATAAAGAAAAGTAGAGAATGGAGCATTGATAGAATGGCTACACATAAAAGCTCACATATACACTACTACCTCCCTCCGCCCCCGGGAGAAACGCAAGGAGAGAAGGGCCGCAATCCTTGCTAAAAGGTGCTTCACTCCTGCGATTTCTGACTGCTCTCCCCTCTCTTCTTTTAAAGAATGTCTTTCTCTTTTCTTTTCTTTCTTCACCGCGCTCTCCGTGCAGAGGATAACTTTACATTCACATTTGCGTATTCTCTGACCGTATCAACATTATAACTCGTTAATCTTCACGTTGAAAACCCATACAAACCATTATAAAAGCGAGGATCAAAACAAATTAATCAACATAAAATATGGCTGTTTGTGGACCACTCACTACGATCTTAGTACTAATTCCTACCTCATCAGCTCTTGTGGTCAGGACGACCAGTAGGGTCAGCAGCGCTCCCACATCGAAGGGGAGCCGTCCAAAAATGGGTCCTTACCCGTCACTTAATGAAAAGTGTGCTGGTGGCCCAGGCAATGAAGTTCTCTCCACGACCATCGAAGGTAAGTGAAGTCGGGTCACGGAAGCGGTAAACTCCTCGGACGACTGCTATGGGTTCTGTGTCTCAGCCCCTTGTGTCTCCCAGTGCGATTCTTCGTTAGGCCCCCTCTTGCCTTCTACCTGTCAAATATCGGCACGGCCCAATCGATGGTCGAGTCTGTTTCGCTAGTGGGAAAACCCGATTGGCCAACCACATTAGCCCACGCGGGCTGGGTGCTAGCCTCACGTGGAGGGCGAGACCGAATGGCAGAATACACGTGCTTAACATCAGACGTGAAACGCGCTCACCCAAACAGGTCGTATCCGCATAAGCTATGGAGGGGAACGAACAAAAAAAAAATTGTCTGGCCATACAAGTGTCTTTTCTCATTCAGTTGGGAAGGAGACAAGAAAAAATTTTAAAAAATAATGATAAGTCACGGTCGAACCTGACCGTGACAAAAAGGAAACAAAAAAAATCCAAATGGATAACAGGAATGCACTTACAAATATATATTTAAAAAAAATTATCAGGCCAATGTTTACCCCATTATTAAAGTAACATTGAAAGAAAACTTCACAAAACTGGCGGAACACACACACACACACACACACACACACACACACACACACACACACACACACACAGAGAGAGAGAGAGAGAGAGAGAGAGACAGACAGACAGACAGACAACCACAGATTGTGCCCCAAAGCTGATTAATACTTATTGGTAGAGTAGCCAAATTAACTGTGCATCTGCAAGAACTAAGGCGCTGCAACTTTTACTACGTTCACATTTTGGAAGCCTAGACTATGATTATTCCTTGTGTTGGCTACAGACGTCAGAAGAATTGCATTGGAGGGGGGGGGGGGGGGGGGGGGTAGAGGATACTGTTTCTGAACAGCTTAATAAAAAAAAAAAACGACCTGTAAAATAATCAGACGGTAAGCATGGTAACAATGTTAAAGAAACATATAAGTATGAAACAAATCAGTTGAGCAAGCCATTGCCATTTGAAGACAAAGATGACAAAAAAAAATTAAAATGATGCCGTCATTGTCGTTGTCACCACAATGATGCCGTCATTGTCGTTGTCACCACAAGATCACCACCAGTTACAATGTCTTACCATTCCAGGTACAAAAGTGTGTGCGTGTGTGTGTGTGTGTGTGTGTGTGTGTGTGTGTGTGTGTGCCACATGTTCTATTATTTCTTTTTCCTTCAACCTCATTCTTTCACTTTTTGAGAAGTTTGTTGTTTCTTTCTTTCTTTCTTTCTTTCTTTCTTTCTTCTTTCTTTTTTTTTTTTTTTTTTCTTTCTTTCTTTCATCTTCTTTCTTTCTTTTTTTGCTTCCATGCCTTTCTTTGTCTAACTTTTTCATTCGCATATGTGGATTGCAGCATTTCTGGCGTTTGATACAAAACGTTTAGGAGTATATGTGAACTGTTATATGTATTGTACTGACAGTTTCAATCAAAACATTTAGTGCTTTTCACAGAAAAAAAAACAAATATTAAAAACGGTAAACACAACAGAAACAACTGATAAAACCTACATGAAGTGATGCAAATGTAATTTATGATACATTGTGAGAGTGCCAATGATTGAATACATCAATGAGTGTAACTGCCTCCTCCTCCCTCCCTCCCCCTGCCCTCCACTATCTAATTCTCCCATACAACTATAATTCTTCCCCCTTTATCCCCTCCCTGCACGGCTACACCACACCAAAACCATACTTGGGACAAAAAAGCGAAACAAGTAAACAACAAGCAAGCAAACAAATAGATAAATAGATGAATAAATAAATAGATACCAGCCGCCGTGGCGAAGTCTCCCGGCTGGGAGGTCGTGGGTTCGAATCCCATCAGAAGTCATGTGGGTTTTTCTGCCCCGACCGGCTCCTACCCAGAGTTGAGTTTGCTGCGGGCTCGGTTGGGAAGACTGGGACCACACAGTCGAGTTTCATCCACTTAATGGATGCGTTTCTGAAAGTGTTGCTCAAATTTCCTGACCAGCACTGCAGGCGCCTGTATCTCTCGGGCCTGGTTGACGCCGGGATATATTATGAAAGGAAGCGTAGACTACAGCCCTGTCTTGTAGTCTCAGACCGAAATGGGAATCTGTAGCATCATCTTAATCATCCTCATTCTCATCGATCAGCATAAAAAAAAATTAAATGAAAAAAAAATAAATAAATAGATAAATAAATGAATAAATAAACAAATAGTTATATAAAAGAATGGCAGATGGGGAATATGTATTGTACAGGCGGATTGACATAGCAGTAAATCTCACGAGTTGTTCTTTTCCTCACTGAGGCAGTCCAGAGAGAGAGAGAGAGAGAGAGAGAGAGAGAGAGAGAGAGAGAGAGAGAGAGAGAGAGAGAGAGGAAACCAGATTGCCCAATGAAAGTTAGAAAGTATGTGTGCAAGTCTCTCTCTCTCTCTCTCTCTCTCTCTCTCTCTCTCTCTCTCTCTCTCTCTCTCTCTCTCTGTATATATGCGCGCGCGCATGTGCGTTGTGCGTGTGTGTGTGTATAAAACATGAAGGTATAAGGGAAACAACTGTCATATTACTGACAGCCAAGAACACTGATAGGAGTACTGTTCCTTAACAGGAGGGTCCCTTTGGGGGCTGGGTGGATTCGCACAGCCAAGCAGATTATGAGATATGTTATGTCTTTATCGGACCGACAGCCCAGTTTCAAAAGGATGAAACGCGTTTTGAGAGAGAGAGCAAGACAACGTGACCGAACCAACGACAGCACAGGGACCTACACTTCGCTGCAGAGGAATGCCGTTTGGGATTGAAATGGGCGCAGAGAGAGAGAGAGAAAGACAGACAGACAGACAGACAGACAGACAGACAGACAGAGACAGAGAAAGAGACAAAGACAGAGAGAGACAGACAGACAGAGACAGAGAGGGGGGAGAGAGAGAGAGGGGGGGGGGGGGGAGAGAGAGAAGATGAAGTAAAACAATCATTGTGTGCACACACATGCTTACGCATGCTGAGTACACACACACACACACACACACACACACACACACACACACACACACACACACACACACACACACAACACACACACTCACTCACTCACTCACTCACTCACTCACGCACTATCAAGCACTCCTTGCTATTTTTTTCAGCTTTTTTATTCTTGAGGATTCTGCTAAATGGTCATTATTGATCAGGCTACAATCCCGTTTGACGTTTCACACACACACACACACACACACACACACACACACACACATACAGAGAGAGAGAGAGAGAGATCACTTCTTGAAACAGACATACAAAAAGACGTGCGTCATAACCTACCCCCCTCCACCCTACCTCATACCATCCCCAGCCCTTCTCCTCCTTCCCTCCACCTCCCCCTCCCCCCAAGTCTTCATGTACTGCATATCTCCATTCTTCCCCATTCTTTCCCGGCTCCCCTTATTACCACTCACAGCACCCACCCAACCGATCCTCTCCTCCATCCTTTCTAACCACGCACACATGAATATTGTAACTGACTTTTAAAGACGTCCGCTTGCTATCACGTTCAGTTTTACTCTTTTTTTTTTTTTCTTTTTCTTTTTTTTTTTTTTTTTGTTGTTTCTTTTATTTTTTTTATTTATTTATCTACCTTTTCGTCAGAAATATTGTTCTTAATGCGCCTGACGAAGTCTCTGTGAGACGAAAATTTGATTTTAAGAATAGCTTCAATATTTCATACATTTACTAGTTGACACCGAACACGGTGATACCTAACATTTTTTGCCTCCATATATGTCTGAGGTATCTCCTGAGATACCTATCTGATTTCATAAACTGTGAAACCTGTGAAGTAAATTGATCATGAAAATTATATTTGGCCTCAATTTCAATTTTAAACCATGATTCAAATAATTTTAGGCAAGTATTTCTATGCCCAGGCCCTAGAGGGTTTTAAGAGAGGCACAAAGATCTTTCTTCTGCATTCATAATCACCCTCCCCTCCTGCATCATTTCCTTGCCCCTTTCCCCACCCCCTCTCCTTCACTGCGGCTCTCAGCCGATTCCAAGCTATCTCGGGTAAACTCAGGCTGGCAGAATTTTCCCCCTCCCCCCTCGTACATTCTCATAACAAACCAAGAGAGGACAAGAAATGTTTTCACACAATTCTCTCATTTCGTTATTCTTTCTCCTTCGCGCCTGATTATGAATCCTGAAGTTGAAATTCGTCATTTGTCTCTATATGCCCATTCTAAATTTGCTAACGGCATGTGCTGAGCAATTCATCAGGCCTGGCAAGAAGAAAACCCGCGTTCCCGCCAAAGACAAGGACAAAGACTCGGCGCTGGTGCCACACAGACCAGAACTATAACCTCTGTCCTGAGCATGTTTTAATGTAGGTTCAACACTGTACATGAATGCATATTCAGCTGCATTTTTTGTCAGCAGTTCAGGGTGATATTAGTCGCCTACACACATGACAGCCCGCACCCCCGTCTTCACATTTGGCTCCAGTCTCTTCCCCCGCACCCTTGTCTTCACATTCGGCTACGCTCTCTCCACCTCACTTATTCTCTTTTTATAGACTTACAACAAACCTGTGAAAGCCAGACGTGCAGGAATTTCCTCCCTTCTCCGATCACATTTAGGTACACGTATCAATATGTAATGGTAATACTCGACATCAGTTTATCACCAACTGCTCAGTGGTATAGGAAGATATTTTGCGTTGGGAAGGAGGGGAAGGGAGGAGCACAGCCTAAACCGATGCCACTGCGTTTTTTTTTTGTTGTTCTTATTTTTTCTAAACTTTAGTACAGCAGAGGGAGGGAAGGGCAGGTAAGGCGGGTGTGGGTGATATTCATCAAAAAGCAGAGAAGGAGGGAGTAACAGTGGAAAAGGGGAGAGGCTCATCTTCTAATTTTCTTTGTAAGAGCGGAGGAGGAAATGTGGGGGGGGGGGGGGGGGGGGCTAAAAATTTCTTAATTTAGAAAGAGGGGTGTTCTCTCTTCTTCTAACTTCCTGCCAAAGGTGGGAAATGGGAGCACCGTGAACCATACTGTCCGTATATGTGGCTTCACTACTTCCAGGAAAACGGGGGAGGGCAGGGCTCCGCCCGCCCCCGGTAAAGAAACGAATTGCCGACCCACACACATTCACCCGCAATGGCACATACTGTTAGTTAGGCAGAATAAGAATGTACACTGCAGATATAAATGCTTATCTCCCCTTATTTCTTCAATTTAAGACATAAGAGCAAGTTTAGTTTATAATCGAATATTTCTCTTGCAGTCATTGCAACACCATGCAGCTCTGTAAGTTGCTGGAATGGTGCTCGGTTACTTATCCTTGGAATTTATTAGTTTCTTGTAATTCAGTCCCTTGTGGATTCATTCCAAGAACTGGCCCTCAGCACTTGTGTTTTCAGAGGTTATCTTTTTTTTCTTTTTTCTACTTTTCACAAGAAAATGTAGCTTGTTTTACTGTTTCATGATCTTCTTTTGCTTCTTAGGTGACACCTTGGTTGGTTTTTTGAAAACTCAACAAAGATACTATGGTATTGCACACCAGCCGTTTTCTGGGATAGCATTCTGCTTAAGACCAAAAAGGCAGAGGAGTTAAGTTGCCATTTTCCGAGGTCACTGAGGAGAAACAATCAGGTTTCGAAATACCGGTATCTGACCAGGAGTTATGATATGTTAGTAAGTGTTCTCCCCTTTGGATATTGTCTCTCCCCTGGAGACTATAAGCTTGCTGAAGACTCATTATGAGAAGTATTTATTATTCTCCATTCACCCACACAAGCACATAGTGTTAGTTAGACAGAATAATGTATCACTGCAGACATGAATGCTTATCTCCCCCAATTTTTTTTTCAGTCTAAGGCATAAAAGCAAGTTTAATTAATAATTGAATATTTCTTACAGTGATTGTAACACCAAGCTTCTCTGTAAATTGCTGGAATTGTGTTCGGTTACTTATCCTTGGAATTTATTAGTTTTTATATATATATATAGATATTATATATATATATATATATATGAGGGGGGGGGGGGGGGGGGGGGGGGTTGGAAAAGAAAAGAAAACTTGTAATTTGCCTTTTCATTGTGTGATTCTCTCTCTCTATGTATATATATATATATATATATATATATATATATATATATATTGGAGCGTAATTAAAGAGGTATCAGTATTCAGATTTGTCTTCCATGTCAAGACGGATTACTGAACAAAATCCATCTTTGTAGCAAAAATGAAAACACAGATAGGTTAAAGAGAATGAAGTTCATCTTTGCAAGTAAGTAGAAAAACGCATGTAGATAAGTAAAAAAAAAAAAAAAAAAAAGTCTGTCTCTCTAAGTAACTAGAAATGCGGCGAGTTTAAAAGAAAAAGGAAAATCATTTTTTTTTTTGCATGTAAACAGCAAAGGCAGATTTTTTT
>JADBJO010030773.1:0-17484 GCA_016801955.1 Conus betulinus | reverse complement strand
AAAGACATTTCAAGGCAACTTATTTTTATGGTACACTAGATGGCATTTTCAACTCTGTGTGTGTGTGTGTGTGCGAGTGTGTGTGTGTGTTTCTATACACAGATGAAGGGCAAGAGATATGTGGGGTAAATGAGAAAGAGAGCAGAGAGAGAGAGAGAGAGAGAGAGCCATGTAATTCTGGTTTGCCCAATCTAGCATAATCATTGTCTCACTGGACAAACTACCATTTTCCCAGGTCAGCCTTTCATCTTCAGAGTTATGTCTTCAGCACAGCAATGATTAAAAGACAATGGCACAGAGTGATCCCCATTAAAAACACTCATGACGATAAAACTCATCCACCCCCACCCCTCCATATTCCACCTCTTCCCCTCACAAATTATGCTGCCTCTTTCATTCTTGTATGGCCACCAACATTAGTTGCTGAGGAATACACATCCTTTCAGAAATGATGAAAAAAAAAGTTCACTGTCATGTTCACTTTATTAGGCTAGGCATAACGGGGCAATTGTAGTGGTACACTGCTTATCAACAAAGATTATTCCACTAGTAAGGATTGTGCAGCTGCCAGCACATTACTAAATTAGCAGTCATTTTTTGATGGGTTACTTCTACTGGTTTATATGGAGCCTAAAAAAAACATCTCCCTCCTCCATCCTTTGACCCTCTCCCTCCCTCCACTGCCGTGTCCACCATTATCTTTCTTCTCCACAAACAAGCTTTGTTTGTTTGTTTGTTTTTTTTATAAATCAAATATGATTTGCAGGTAAAGAAATTCACATATTACAGACATAAAAAAAATCTTTCGTACAATTTTTCTTTAGCAGAAACAATACAGACTCGTTTCTTTACATGAAAGCGGATTTGTTACTCAACAGATTTACGTATCACAGAGATAAAAATGTTCAGCATGATTCCCGTTCATTGATGCTAACATATGGATACATTTTTGGTGTATTTGGCTGTACACTGTAATATTTGGATAAATGTTTGGTCCTGGTGTTGTCTGACAACAAAAGGCAAATAAATAAACATAACATTCATCAACAACATCATTAAAGTGATCGAACATGTATCACAAGTCCTTTCATGCCTGGGCATATCTTTATAACATTGTTCAATTCTGGGCAGTGAGCTGTCCTTTATTTTTTTTTTTAATCAGTCACACAAGTATACATGAAAAAGGTGAAATAAAACTTGTCCTGAATTTGGTTAATTCACACATTCTTAATATTGTCGTGATGTCTGGTGAACAAGGTTTCTAATTACAGGTAATCCAGCCAAGGGAGATAAGCCTACACAATTTTTGACAGTTCCTTTCTACTGACCTTCACTGGCACTAGTTTTCTCCACTGCACACAGTACACAACTGTAACATCAACACACACTATGTTTTTTCAGTCTCAGTTTTCATGGCCCAGCCAATCACATAAAACCATTTCACAGCTGTCACTGGAGAGAAAAGAAAAAGTTATGGGGAAAAAAAAAGATACATGCACAACATACACTCACAACAGAGTCATCAACAAAACAAACGCATCAATTTATAATGCGACAACTAAGCTACTAAATCCTTAGCTCTACTGTGACTGGATTTGCCTCTGGTCTGTTGCTGTGGTCTCCCAAAGTTGTCACGAAAAACTTCTGGATGAGAGGGTACTTGTTGCTTTTTTTGCTTTTCTTTTTTTTTTTTTTTTTTTTTTTTTTTTTATAACATATCTCCCTATCTACATAACTGTAAAAAATTTGACATGCTAAAGGCAAAATTGTTTGAAAATTTGAATCTGACAAAATGAATCACGTATACTCAAACATTCTGGTAGTGTGAGTGGTAACTTTGCTTATTTGGTCAATCACAATTGCACAATCAATGCAGTAATACTATGGCCTGTTAATTGATGTCACTGTCCTGGTCACGTAATCACCATGTCTGTTTCATCCCCCTCTGACTCGCTGTCCTCCACAGAAACTTTCATTCCACCATCAACAGGACTGCTGTTATCTATGTCTACAAAATCTACCATTCTTCACCAGACAGAACCACTATTTCTTGCCTTTGTTTTTTTAAGGCTGTGGGTTGCAGTATAAGCACATGCCAACCGTCAGCCAAATAGTGACTGAAGTAGGCAAGCGAGCACTTCTAACTACATATGGGGGAAACAAGACAACCTGGTACCTTAAACTATCAAATCTACAATCTAAGCTCTTGGTATCTAAAACTGGCAAATCCACCATCTGATACTTTAAACTATCAAATCCACAGTCTATGCTTTTGATAGTTTAAACTGGCAAATCTACGATCAATCTATGCTCCCCATCTACACAGTTTGCAAGCATCAAATAACTATCGACGCTTCCTGTCACAGAGGTATGAAGACACAGATGAAACCACTTTTTTTAACTCGGTTTCTATAAGTTTTAAGACGTACATCTATCTCAAATCTGCAGACTTTTCTGATTATTACAAGAATGAATGAGCTAGGGAAAAAAAAAAGTTTGGTAGTAACAACTATTTGAAGAGGGTTACTTACCTGACAGCCATTTGGAGGCAACGGATTCTGGAATTTTTTGCCTATCCTCTCATACACATTTTCTCAAGCCTAACTAAAATCATCAACACAAAGCAAATTATCACTCTTATCATCTTTATCATCAACTTCATCATCACCATCATCGTCGCCACTGGCTTGTATCTAGTACAAGTTTCACAGATCTGTTCACCGGCAGGATTGGGTAATTAAAGACACTCATGAACTAAATGACAGAACAGAAACAGACAATAACAAGGCAAAGCTAGGCCAAAAATATCTTTGGTTTCATACTACTACAATACCAAAAACTTCTCAGTAGTCTACACTCAGACTTCAAAGTATTAACCAACAAACTAGATGAGTCATTGACAAAACAAATCAACATACTGTTCCTTCATACACAAATCAAAGGTTTCATTAAAACAAACAACCCCTTTGCAGCATGTTAACAAATGTATGACTATATAATTAGCTACAGATTTGAGACAACTGACAACTGTAACACTCCTGTGACTAGAGCTATACCTAAACATTCTGTAGATGATAATCTTGAATTATCCTGGCATGCTTCTAAACGAACACACCAGGTTTTCTTGCCATCACCTACGTCTTTCACCTCCCATTAGATGATAACCTTGAACTATGCTGGCATGCTTCTAAACAAAAAAAAAACAGGTTTTCTTGCTGTCACACCTTTGAAGTCCCATTAGCTTTCCTACTTCCATACCTGTAAACGCCATCTCCCAGGGTTGTTGTCTCCACGCCCCAGTTCTCATGGTCCACAGGAAGCAAGCAATAAAAAGGTCACCATGAGGCAACCCACCAGAGGAGACGCAGCTTGAGTGTGGTGCCTGTTCTGATGCAAGGAAAAAAGGACACCACTTTCTACGCCCCTGCAGATAACAAGGATTGTTCCGTAGCAAAGCCAGCTTGAGAATGCAGCATCCACCTCCAGCATGGACTACCTCATCCATTTGAGTGCTGCCATGAACTTACACATGCCAACAACTTCTACATGAACTTACCACAGGTAGGGGGTCAAGGAGAGGAACTGAGACTGAGGTCACCATGGGAGCATGACGTAAAGAGACACAGATTCTGAGACTGTTATTCATGGCGACCAATGAGGACAAGGATGGTGAAAACGCTGCCTGGAGTTCTTTCCTGGTCTGACAGAGCTTGTGCTCCATGCTTCCTTCCATAGAACATCCTGCGGCAAGCAGGTCCCAGAAATTCACAGTTTTGGTCAGAAAATGTGAACACTGTCAGGGATCCAACCCTGAAGTGGATCAACCTGGGCATCCTCAGAGACGCAACCATGACAGGAATGAAACTTGACATCATGGTTCCAGTCTTCTCCATCTGAGTCCGCAGCACACTCCACTGGTTAGATGTTGGCTCAGGTACACAAAAACCTCCAAATCCCCAAGGCAAGAGGAACAGAGGAAGACCAAGAAACACCTGGAGGCGGGAACTGGAATCGGACACCAGGCAGATAGTTACATCTGGAGTGAATTTGAAAAGATTGCCCAGGACCGTGGATGTTGGCGGCAGTTGTTGATGCCCTATGCTCTGGCAAGAGCAATAGGCCTAAGTAAGTATGTAAGTAAGGTGAACACAATTCCACCAATAAATGCCTCTGGCAGATCCCAGAATGATACTGTTCCAAACCAATCATCACAGACACAGAAAGGTAAATGCAGCATCAGCAGCAGATGATAGTTATACATGACATACCTTTTGCTTCCATGACGGACATATATTGCTGTGAATGGTATTTTCATTTTTTTACTGTTTACATCTCCAGCTCTCAGGATGGTATTTTCATTTTTTTTACTGTTTACGTCTCTGCCTCTCAGGCCCCCTCCCCATTCTCCTTACCTCTCATCTCCATCCCCTCCTCACTTAAGAGTCCCTCCAACAGGCAAAGTTTTACATTCCCTATTTCAAGCTGACTGTATTAAGAACATCCAGTGCAATAACATATGGGAAAAACGTCCATGATTTATGTGCAGAGGGAAATCCTTTTTTTGCATCAACTGTGCCCTTACGAAATTAGCAACATCCAGCACAATTGCATAAAGGAAAAAAAAGCCCATAACTTATGCGGAAAAATTAAATTCAACAAGTTCTCAGTAGATGTAATGAATATTCAACTTATTGATATATTGCTCTCACTGGTGTACACCAGCTTAAACATGGAGTAAGAAAATTGAGTACAGGCATATGAAAGACCATAGTACAGATATGAATGTACAGAAAGCACATAGTACAGATATGAATACACAATGAAAGTCACTGCTCAAAAAAAACACAAAAACAAAAGCAGTTCTCAAAACAACGAATACAACAACAAATATTGTATAATCTCAGTTCAGTTATGCAAAAATAAAACCACGGTCAAGAAAAGAAAACATTTGATCTTTTCTCCCTAAACAAATAGTACAGAAGTAGATACAAGGAACATCAAAATGATTGTTTCTTCTGATTTGGGAGTGTGTCAGAAAACACAACAGGCAATAAAAAAAAGTCACCACTACAAACACATTAGACAGCAAAATGTATCTCACGATATATAAGCATGCAAAAAATCAACCATATGTTTTTCTGACATTTTGGGCGAGGATGAAAAAAAATAGGATAATAAAATGTAACCAGTAAAAAGAAATTGCGCAAGTAGGGAGGAAGGGGGAAATGGCACATTCTTTTTATTTGATAATGTATCAGCCATGGCGTGATAAGGGAGCTGGATTTTTACAGAAAGGATCCAACAATAAACATTTCAAGCACAGCTCTTTCCCCCCAGCACTTCCACACCATTACTATCTCTTTGTCTTGTACATAATTATTAGGTTTCATAAAAAGAATAATGATAATAACAAATGAATGATGAATAAATAAATACATAAAGAAATGAACTTTACCATGCTCACCGAGGCAGTTACGTTTTCATGAGCATCTATTGATTAGCTGGTCTGCCGGCAAGATTGTGCAAAATGCATTCAACCAGTTTAAAACAAAGCTTGGCGAAAAGAATAACCATGACCCAAAGACGAACGCCTTCAATTTTGTTGCGGCTTCCAGTCATCAGCAGGTGCTGCTTGATGGAATCTGAGTCAGGGGGAGACTAAAGCTAAGGCTGTTCAACTTTGGTGGAGTTCTGCGTTGTCGCGAGTGGCTTTCTGATCTATAATGGACTTTACCAATGTGCGTAGATAGACACTGCTTTTTGTTATGAGAATACTTCCAAATAAAGGTAACATAATTTCCAGTGTTAAAAAACAATTTTTTTTTGTCCTCTTAGGAAGTGCCTGCAGAATTTTCTTTCCTGTGTTACCCATGTGCGTGCATTCTGGTCCAATTCCGTTAGTCCAGTCCCAGTTTTTTTCGGATGTATTTCACCACGAGGCGCTGCGGCCTCATCTGCCACTCCTCCATGACTTCATGCGGCGTGGTGAATCTGGTCGCCCTGCAGTCGGTCTAACACAGCGTCACACACACCACAGCGCCTTCAACACAGAGGTCACAGTATGAAAGGGTTAACATGGCGACTTCCCGTCAAGGGCACAATCCTTTTCAAAGAGACAAGAAAACAAAGTGTAAATGAACAAATGCAAAAACTCTACACCAGAAAAAAAAAAAAAAATATCTGGCAATAAAGGAGATATTACCCCTCCAACATGGCCAAAGCCATTTACAAGAAGTTTCCGTAAGAAAAGCAGTGTCTTCTTTGCTGAGTGTCCTCATCACAGTCTGGTATTGGATGTTCCTTATGAATTGCTGCTCTTGAGGTTATCACAGGATAAATCTACATATACAAGAGTGTAACGAGTCCTGGATAATTGGCTGGAGCATAAAGCCACTGAAGACAGCATGGAAGATAGCTTAAAAAAAAAAAATATATATATATATATATATATATATATATATATTAACAAAAACTACAATATGCTGAAACTAGTCTTTACTAACAGTGATTCTGGCTAGGCCTTAAAAAAATTAAGACATACTGTGAGATTATACTTTCCTAAAAACAAAAGTCTTTTTTTATATCAGACTATACAAAACCAAGACACTGGCACAACTCTCTCCCCCTGCCCCCTCCCTCCTAACTTCCCTCTCCCCCCTTGTTGTTTTCTTTACATGTTAAAGAGCACATATTATAAACACACACACACACACACACACACACACACACACACACATACACACACACACACACACATACACACACACACACACACACACACACACACACACACTTTACTTTTGATGCTGGCACAATAACTGTAGGCAACAAAACAAAGCAATTCCTCTCACACACACACACACACACACACACACACACACACACACACACACAACACACACACACACACACACACATTATTTACTTTTGATGCCGGCGCGCGATAACTGTAGGCAGCAAAACAAAGCGATTCCATTTCAATGTTCCGGATCCCCTCCTGATGCATGCGTCGTAGAAAAACGCCATCTTGTCCGCGTCATTGTGGTCACAAAACGCTCCATCCAGCCTGGCTTGTCCTAAGAAAAAAAAAAAAAACCAACAAGCACTAATTAGGGAAGTTTACACATAAGTTAATTAAATTGTCTTCTTCTTCTTTGTTCTTCTGAGGTTTATCTTTGATGTAATTTTTTTCAATCCCACCATATTCCCCGAAAGCTGGCTGCGTTAATGGCGAGATAAAAAATTTGTCATATGCACAAAATTCCACTCCCTTTGTTAGGTAAATGGGATTAATCCTTGCCTGTCTATACAGGGAGTGTCCGCAGGAGTATCAGCCTGCGTATGCAGAAGAAGAATCCACTTGCTGTCTTTGAGGACGATTCTAAACAACACAGCAAGCATTTGTGTGTGTGTGCGTGTATGTGTGTGTGTGTGTGTGTGTGTGTGTGTGTGTGTGTGTATGTATGTGTATGAGTGTGTTGTGTGTGTACGTGTGTGTGTGAGTGTGTGTGTGTGTGTACATGTGTGTGTGTGTGTGTGTGTGTGTGTGTGTATGTGTGTGTGTGAGTGTATTTATATGTCTCACCAACACACAATGACCAACTTTCATTGTAATAATCGAATTTAATGTGCTTGCATTATTTCTTTTTATTCAGTCTGTTCACACAAGGGACACTGGCTTATCATCTCATCTCAAGGACTTCAAAGGCATCAGAATCTGCATAGTTATTGACTCCAAGGAGAAACTCTCTTATCTGCCTGTTTACGGGGTTTGGTTAGTTAATCATATTCAGATTTAACCTTTGCATTAATTCCTGGGCTACCACGATCCCAGATACACAATAGCATCAGTGTTATCTCTTGAACAACTAAAAAATCATTAAATGAAATTGTGTGTATTTGTCAAAACCCCAACTAGGTATATGTCGGCCGATTTGGGTGTATGTGAATCAAAAGAGGAAGAATTAAACAGTAAGGTCATTAAACAGTAAGGTCATACCACCACTGCTAAACATCCGGGTGATCAGTTCACGTGACTTGCTAGTATCCATTGTGCACCGGCAAGCCTTGTCAGTCAGTTATCTCGAAGTTTTTCGTCGGTTTTGACTGAAATAATGAGTAAATCAGCGACCGAGTCGAGCAGGAGTTGCGTGGAAGTGGCACGAGTGAACAATCAGTTGCCGAAGGCTGTAGTAACGAAAGCGAAGCAGGTGAGTGGATGAAACTTTGATTATTTTTTGTTTGTCGAGTGATGGAACACATGCTGCGTGCAGTCATTGGTTATTTTACATTTGTTGGTCCGCCACATGAAGGAAGGGGGGGACGGAAGGGGGGCAGGGTACATGGTTACTTACAGGAGTGATAGGCTTTGGCCTGATCAAACTAGAAGATCGTTTCTGGGTGATGTAGGTGTTTTGAAAGCACTTTAGAGATCAATAAAAGTGGTGATTTGAAGAGAACAATTTATAACTTTTGTTTGTTTTTTTTTTTAGTTTGGAAACAGTGTGGGCGTGTCACGAGTGGGCGTGCCTCAATGAAAGCTATAGCCCTGCCCCCTCCTTATATGCTAGTGATTCAGATTTTTCTTATTTTTATGATTTTATGCATGACTTCATTTTTCATAGAATGAATAAGTAATGCTGGTCATTTTTTTTTTTTTTCTGAAAATCACTAATTAGTGGAAACTGAGTCAAGCTCTCTGTAACATCTCTCTGCATCTCTTGCACCATTATGAAACAATGAAATGAACAGAAGACTTAGGATATATGTTTTCTTGTGTGATCCAGAATCTGGAAGCACTACTGCAGAGGAGAGAGATGCTGAGAGTGAAGGAGTTGAAGAAAGAGGAACTGTACTGCTGGCCATCCTACTCATGTGCGCTCTGGCTGGGAATGTTCTGGATGTGACGTGGGACTCTGCTCCAAGTGCTTTTCAACCTTCCACAGAAGACCAAGGCCCTAACTTTGTTCTGTGTCTTCCAAGGACATATTCTTCTTTTTTTCTCCCAGTTTTTCAAGTGTTTTGACATTCAAGCAGGAAAACTGTGGTGTTTCAAACAATGTGGCTGACGTTTTGGATTACCTTTTCACCAATGTTCTGGATTACACTGTGAAGAATATCTTCAGCTGCTGCATCAGGGTACTGTCTTGTAATTATTTTTTTCAGATTCCTCATTATCTCTAGTTTACAAAAATATAGTTTTTTTACCTATCTAGCTTCAAGACAAGCCTGCACAAACCCCATTTCCTTATATAGTGAAATTCGATTGTCCGGATGCTGAATTATAGGTACATCATTTGAGGCACAATTCATTATATACATAGCTCAAGTCAAGAGAATTATCATCTTTCCCATGTTTCCAGCACATATTTGTCTTCATTTTATCTCAAGTCTGAAGTGTTTAGGTAGTACAGAAGAAAAAACTGTGTCTCTCCTAACATTTGACTTACTTTTCAAATAACTTTTTCAGAAATTTTGCCTGCTTATATTTTGAGGTCAGTCTCCAAGTAGGTACAACCTACAGTATTTTCAGTTATTTCACTAGATTCTACAACATCTCTAGTTTCTAAAAAATGTATAGGTTTGCATATCTAGTGCAAATAATATGTATGCAGAAGCCAAATTCTCAAGTGTGGTGTGTGACGAGTAGGTTAGCGTCATGGACTCCCGGCTGGGAGGTTGCGGGTTCCAATCCCATCAGAGTCATGTGAGTTTTTTCTGCCCCGACCTGCTCTACCCAGAGTTGAGTTTGCTGCGGACTCAGTTGGGAAGACTGGTACCACACAGTCCAGTTTTCATCCACTTAATGGATGCGCTTCTGAGAGTGTTGCTCAAATTTTCCGACCAACACTGCAGGTGCCTGTATCTCTCTGGCCTGGTTGACGCCGGGATATTATGAAAGGAAGCGCAGAGTACAGCCCTGTCATGTAGTCTCAGACCGAAATGGAAATCCGTAGCATCACCTTAATCATCCTCATTCTCACTGACCAGAATTTTAAAAAAAGGTCTCAAATTCTGTGGCCCTTCATGCCCTGCTCTCATGGTGACCTCAATTTCGATGTCCTCTCCATATCTGTGGCCTTGGTTTGGTTCCGTCGGGGTCCCCGGTATCGGCGGGTCCATGGGGGCTGTCGTTAGATGGACGTGGTGGCAACCCTCCGGAGGGAGAGCTCACTCACGCCGGCTCCGCGTCTAAGCAATTATTGTTGTCAGTAGGGGCTTAGTAGGTGGTGTCCTGCGTATGTTAGATCAGAACAGACGCCACTGAACACCACCAAAGTGACTCGGCAGCAGTGCAGTGTCTCCTCCGGTGGACTGCCTCTTGACGACTTGACACTGACTTCTCCCTGTGGATTACTGGTGACGGGGCTGCGGCGGGGCCGATCGGGCTGTGGCTGTGGATGGGATGTCGAAATGAGCGGCGTGGGTGCACTGCCTCTGAGGTGGTGCATAGGTTGGGACAGCAAAAAAAAAAAAAAAAAGTCTGATCTACAAAACATCAACCAACAACACTGCTCAGTGGCCACAAGAAACTGGATGGTCCATCAACTCTACAAAAGCCCAAACATTGGTCTGCTCTCTCAACAAACAAGACATCAGGACAAGTACCCTCACCAGTTTCCTTCAATGGAATACCAACTGAATCAACTGACAAAAACCGCTTTGGCTTACAGCTGTGTCAGGCCAATTGATATAGGCTAGAACACCAAGGCTACATAAAAATGATGTCATGCTCTGCATAGTTACGTAGGGATTGTCTTCGGTTTGTAACAAGCTCCTAGCATAACACCATCAGTCTCCAAAATCCCTCGAAGTCGGAGTGTGGCTGCCCAATTGGCAGGGTAATCAAAAACGGTCACACTCGTAATGTTCTCATTCCTAGCTGATGCATTTGTATCATAGTGTTCAAGTACTTCAGCTGTTCGATGATCCCTGAGTCTTTTAGCCAGGGTACAACAACAACAACAACTGACAGACTACACTGTTAGGGTAGAGGATTTGATAGAAATGGGGAGTTTTTATCATACTCCCTGTTTGGCTAGTATACTATACCGTGTCAAGACCATAGCATTCTAAGGCAGTTAGTCAGCTCTGCCAGGCCGAAGTTTTGTGGCAAATGCAGTCATAAAACAGTCACGTGACGCCCACCCTTAGAAAACATGTAGAGAATATCGTTCTTAAAAGCAAAATGGGTATGTCTGTCATGAAAGCAATGACAGCTAAAGGCACTAAACAGAGCCATCTGTACTGACTGTATCACGCAGTTAAACCTAGGGTGACTGATTGTCGATAAGGGCTTACAACATTGTCCAAGAGCAATTTTCTTTGACTAAAAAGAAATAAGGAATAGGAAAAGTATCCAGACTACTTCAAACACCTCTACCAAACTGCTATCGCTCCAAAGCTTGGAAGACACTGTAGAGAATGGCCAGAAGGCAAAACCAACACAGAAATTCAAATGCAGGTGGAAAACCTCAGCACAAAAAAGACATTGTTATATACACTGACAATTCCATCACCAAAGTTTAGTCAGGTTGGGGATACACAGTGAAGCAAAATGGCCAAACTATCCAGAAAGACAATGGTGCACACAGTTTAAACAACTTCAAGTCAAACAAAGGAGGTAGAAGCATGCACACACACACACACACACACACACACACACACACACACACACACACACATGCACACGCGCACACACACACACACACACACACACACACACACACACACACACACACACACACACATACAGGCACTAAAACATGCATGCACGCAACACACACGATCACATTCACACACAAAGGTTGCACCCACACAACAGGCCCAGCCATAACTGCAGCAAGTCTCTCTGTCACCCTGTCTCACCTTCATAGAAGTCATTGGTGCACATGGTTTTGCCGATAATGGTCTGGTGACCGTCGTCCTTGGACGTCAATGCCAACAGTTCTTCGGCAAGTCCTTTGGACAGCCGAGAAGGATGTTCTTTAATCTGTCCCATTACGATCTGTTCACACACACACATGTCAGAATCACATGCTGCAATTGGACCAACGATGACCTGATACAGAAAATTGTAACTACATTTATTAACTATGTTCCTCAATCTATCCCACAATCAATCTATGCCAGAAAGGCATAATTTCATTGCTTACCCAGTCCCTTTACAACCTGACAGTACAAAAAAACTGTGTTCTTCAATCTATTTCATTGTGATCTGATGATGCAAATGAATCAACTGTATTCTTGCTTTATCTTCTTACAATCTGATCACAGAAATTTATCAAATCTATACTAGTTACTTAAAGGTCATGAGGAGTGAGGAAATCAGATCAATGTAGTAATTTTTCCATCACAGATGCAGAGAATAACCTGATCTAACATGAGAACAAACTCATTCTGGTATAACAGGCTTTGAAACTAGTGAATGTCAGGCAACCACCTCAAAGTGTATGCCGCCTATACAGCTAAACCTCCCAAATAAAAACCCCTTCCCAAACAGGAACCTAAAAAAAACCCATCCAAATAGGGACCTTCCAAATAAAAACCCCTTCCAAATAGGGACCTTCCAAATAAAAACTCCAAGACAGACAGAGGGGGAAGGGGATGGGGAAAGAGGGAAAGAAGAGAAGAAGAGGTAAGGGGATAGAATGTATACTTATTTTCACACAAAAAAAAAGGAAAGTAAGAAGATGACCAAACAAAGGTCTATCCCAACTGCATACCACTTCCATATATGGACGAAGCAGCCCGTCAACCGCTTCCTCTGTGATGACCACACTGCCAGGTTCCACACCTGTGGCGCAGACACAACACAAAAACACAATGATTACCAGCAATCCGCCCTTTTTTCTTTTTTTTTCAATGCAAAGTGAGGTGACTTAGGGGGAAATTTAAACAAAATTTTAAAAGGCATTTTGAAATAACTCCACCAGATAACATGGACAAACGAATTACAGGACAAAACACGATGCATTTCGACCTCTTAGGTCTTCTTCAGACAGAGAGAGAAACAGCATAATGAAAAAGAAGAACAAGCTATCACTGTATGGGCGAAGCAGCCCCGTCAACCACTTCCTCGTGATGACAAGTGATCACTCATTCTTTATTTTCGTTGTCCGCAGTGTTGTTCATCTTGCCTAAAGAAGACCTAAGAGGTCAAAACGCATCGAGTTTTGTCCTGTAATTCATTGCTAATGTTATCTGGAACACTCATTTCAAATACCTTTTAGATTTTTTTTTTTTCACTTTACCGCATCTCCTTTCCTGCTTCCACAGTGAGATTACTCCCATACAGCTCATTCCGGCTCCATCACGCACAACCACACCCGGATTAGTCCTGTCACAGGCACACCATAGGTACTCAACTGGGAGTTATCAACATTTAGTCACCACGTCAGATGAGACACCCACACACCTGTTAAGTCACGTCAGTGGCATTGCTCCCATGCAGGTCATTCCAACTCCATCACACACAACTACACCCACAGAAGTCCTGTCACAGGCACACCAAAGGTACTCAAGAGAGAGTTATCATCAATATTTAGTCATCATATCAGAGGAGACATCCACACAACACAACTGCTCATTCATGTCAGTGGGATTTCGTGGTGCCTGTTCTGATCCAACAGAATGCTGAACTTTCAGTCACTACGTCCCCTAAGGACGACAATAAATGATTCATCACTGAGCCAGGCAGGCATGGGGGCACGTTAAGCTCACTGAAAAGCATAATCAACTCCCTTCAGATCTGAGTTGGCCTTTTAACAATCAAGCTACGCCATTCCACCACAGTGCACCAACTACCAATCTGCTCGGTTCAGGGGTCAGCCTTTTGTCTGATAGCTTGTTCATTAGTTGGGAAAAACTTAGTGTTAAGATATAAAATTTCAAGCAGGAATGCTGACAATAAGCATTGTCAAAACTCATACTACAGATCCAAAAACATCATTATGTTTGGAGTATGGTGACCAAATAAAGTATGAATTTTTTTTTTCTTTAATCTTTTTTTCTGACCTCTAGCTCTTAATGACGACATTTATCTTACTTCTATCAAAAGAGGATGCGGATTTCAAATGAAATAAGGTGAATTATAAACACAATGTACAAATTTTGCCCTTGTGTTTTTTCTCTGTGTTGTTTATTTACACATTTCAATATACTCTATCCACTTCCTTGACGCTTATAGGAAGAGCTGTCAGTCTTCTCTCTGTTGAGGCTAGCCTCTCTATGGCAGCCATTTGCATCAGATTCAAAATGCGTGAAGTGAATGTTCTCATACCCTTTTCACCTTGCATCCTGTCATGAGCAACAACAAGTCACGGTGAAAGTGACGGTGACAGTGCACTGACTTCGAAATGAATGTACACTTAAAAAAAACGGCGGTCACCACTTCATCCCAAAACTGGAAGAAAAAAAGGTGGTGACAGGTTAGATGATCTGATGTGATGGGTTGGCGTGGATCAACAGTCACCACAGAGCAGGAAGATGACAACATCAGCTAGCAGCCAACATCAGCAACACACACACACTTGTGCAACAAAAATCACTTCAATTAAGATTTTTTCTGCAAAATGTAATACAATTAACACACTTACATGTTTTCTTTTTTCCTTTAACACACTGCCTGAATTTTTCTGGCCTCTTCACTAAAAAAAAAAAAAAAAAAAAAAAAAAAAAAGCCTGTAAAATTAAGAAAAGGTCAGGTATCCATTTTTGCCCTTACCCAGCCCTCCGCTGGTTCCAATGCGGAAAAAGATGACATCACTGCACTGGGCGTGGTACAGCAGTTTGAACACCTCATGGAAAATGATGGACAGAGAGACGGTATTCCCATTCCGTGCTGAAAGCCCAGAACAGAAATCTCCTTCATTCATTATAGCAAAATGCTAACTATGTAAATTAAACAAAGAGATGTCTGTATCTCTCAGGCCTGGTTGATTACGGCATATAAAATGAAAGGAAGCAGGGCGTACAGCCCAGTCATGTAATTTTACATGAAAAGAGAACTCGACAGCATCCCCTTTTCATCCTCATTCTCACTGATCACCATGAAAAGGGAAGTCTTCATACTATTATCATTATTATCATTATTATGAATACTTATATAGTGCCTATCCTTGGCTAGAGACCAAGCCCTAAGCACTTTATAATCCACATTCGTTTACATAACGGGCTGCCTACCTAGGTAGTACCAACTGAAGAGCTGCCAGCTGGCACTTCATTCAATCATTAACCGTGTCATCCAGTCCATATCGTTCATATTGTTCACTCAATTTCCTTACTTCCGTCATCTTTCCATTTCTCATGCAGGGTGCATGCTATGTGTAACGTGTCATCCATACCAATGGCCAAAATGGCCTTCTCTTCTGAAAGTTGCTGATGGGATTTTACATGCATGCAAGATATTACGTGTGCATTCACACATGGAACCTCAGTTTATAGTCTCATTCGAAGGACTGTATGGGAAATGGAGTCAGAACCAATGTTAACTTTGAGGGAAAAATTCTCCCTGTACCGAAACGGCCTGGCGAAGATTCAAACCCGCAACCCCAGGATCATCAAGATTATGAGTCTGGAGCCTTACCACTTGGCTATTCCAGCTCACACTGATCACCATGAAAAGAGAAGTCTTCATATTCTGAAGCTGTTCATACCCTGTTCTCAGGTTGACCTCACTTTCCATTCCCCCTCCACAGGTATGTCCTTGATGAGTGCGTGCCCAGGTCAATGATGTCGGTGAATTCACTGGAACTGTCATTTGGACAGACGCAGTGGCACTCTTCAGAGGGGGTGGGGTGGGGGACGTTCATACAGGCTGGGTCTGTGACTAAGCAATTGTTGTATTCGAAGAAGGGCATAGTATACAGCACGCTGAACATGATGGATCAGAACAGGCACCATTTGAAGACCAACTCAGAACAGGCACCACTTCAAGACCAACTCAGAACAGGCACCACTTCAAGACCAACTCAGAACAGGCACCACTTGAAGACCAACTCAAAATAGGCCACTACTTCAAGACCAACTCAGAACAGGCACTACTCAAGACCAACTTAGAACAGGCACCATTTCAAGACCAACTCAGAACAGACACCACTCAAGACCAACTCAGAACAGGGCACCACTCAAGACCAACTCAGAACACGCACCATTCAAGACCAACTCAGAACACGCACCACTTGAAAACCAACTCAGAACAGGCACCACTTCAAGACCAATTCAGAACAGGCACCATTCAAGACCGACTCAGAACAGGCACCATTTAAGACCGACTCAGAACAGGCACCATTCAAGACCAACTCAGAACAGGTACCACTTCAAGACCAACTCAGAACAGGCACCACTTGAAAACCAACTCAGAACAGGCACCACTTGAAGACCAACTCAGAATAGGCACCACTTCAAGACCAACTCAGAACAGGCACCACTCAAGACCAACTCAGTATAGGCACCACTTCAAGACCAACTCAGAACAGGCAATGCTGAAGACCAACTCAGAACAGGCACCACTTCAAGACCAACAAACTCAGAACAACAGACACTACTTAAGACCAACTCAGAACAGGCACCACTTGAAGACCAACTCAGAACAGGCACCACTCAAGACCAACTCAGAACAGGCACCATTCAAGACCAACTCAGAACTGGCACCATTCAAGACCAACTCAGAACAGGCACCACTTCAAGACCAATTCAGAACAGGCACCACTTCAAGACCAACACAGAACAGGCACCACTTGAAAACCAACTCAGAACAGGCACCACTCAAGATCAACTCAGAACAGGCACCACTTGAAAACCAAATCAGAACAGGCACCATTCAGACCAACTTAGAACAGGCACCACTCAAGACCGGTACCACTTAAAGACCAACTCAGAACAGGCACCACTTCAAGACCAACTCAGAACAGGCACCACTTGAAGACCAACTCAGAACAGGCACCACTCAAGATCAAATCAGAACAGCACCACTTCAAGACCAACTCAGAACAGGCACCCCTTCAAGACCAACTCAGAACAGGCACCACTCAAGACCAATTCAGAACAGGCACCATTTCAAAACCAATTCAGAACAGGCACCCACTCAAGACCACTCAGAAACAGGCACCACTTCAAGACCAACTCAGAACAGGCACCACTTCAAGACCAACTCAGAACAGGCACCACTTGAACACCAGCTAAGAACAGGCACCATTTGAAGACCAACTGGGTGCAGCAGTGCAGTATCAGGTCAGACTGGGTGGCACATCATGATTTGATGATGACTGCTCCCAGTGGAATGCTGGTGCCAGAGCAGTGACGTCTTTAACTGGGGTGGCATTGAACGGGCAGCAGTGATGTGTGACGTGGGAGTAGTACCACCACTGGCACAGAAGATGAGACTGACCAAAACAAAAGAGAATCTCGGGTCGGTGGTTTGATTCTCACTCAGGGTGGCTTTCTTCTCCCCATTTCCACTTCACCCTGCATCAGACATGAAAT
>JADBJO010030772.1:15000-17484 GCA_016801955.1 Conus betulinus | reverse complement strand
GGGGTGGTGTGTGTGCGGTGTGTGGGGTCGTGTGTGGGGTGGTGTGTGCAGCTGGTTTCAGTTTATGCAGAGAAAGAAAAGGGGAGTGAAGTGGTATTGTATATCTGGAAAGTCTGAAGAAATAAACAAATATGGACGTCTAACTGGTATTGCATCGGTGTCAGAAATCTACACATGTGGGTCGACAACCGTGTGTAAAATTTAGGAAGGTACTTTCGGTGTTACCTCCCTTGGTCCTGGGATATTTGGGGGTAGGAATGTCTTTCCACTGACTGTGATTCTTAAACCGTGGCTCAGTGATGGCAACAGTAGCTTATTTTTATTATACTCCATTTTGACATTCACTGCAGTTGGTCGTTTATTAAACCGGCCAGTGTTGTGTGATTACAGAGACCAGCCACCTACGACTTTGAGGTATTCTCACCACCATGAAAATCATAGTCAAGTCCAATGATTGTATATGTCAACTGTGGGAGAAGCATAATAACATAAGTCATTATCATCATTTACCTTTCAAACTATAGAAAATAATGAACAAATACGGTAAATCAGTTTCCCATTATGAAATAATAACACACCTGAAAATAACGAACAAATACAGTAAATCAAAATAAATAAATAAATAAAATAAAAAAAAAAAGTAAAAGAACAACAACAACAACAACAACAAAACTGGTAAATCCGTTTCCCATGATGAAATAATAACACACCCTGTTAACTCTCCAAATAAATGCTGCTCATGACACTAACTCGCCCAGCAGAAATGCCAGTTCAGAGCACACAGAACAAGGAAGGAGACGGGAGATATATCGTTGTTTGTTCTGCGTGTTCTGTGTTGTCATTCCTGCAAGGCGAATTTGGTGTCATGAGTAACATTTGTTTGGAGGTATGAGCGTGTAATTATTTCAATACGGGAGTAAGGTTTACCTTAATTCCTTGCTGTTTACGATTCCCTGCTCCCTTTAAGTTTTTCTTAACCCTACCTCAGTTTCAGATTTCCTTTGAAATTGTATAAAAGCTAAGACAGTGTTCAATCAAATCACAAAGTAGCCAAAATGAAGAGAAAAAAAAAAACAGACACATTCTGACCATAGGATATTTTCCGGGCAGGCCAAAATATCATTCAAAACAAGGGAAACAAGGACGTAAAACGGTCACTTGTCTTTTCGATCTGGGCACAAACACCTTGGTCAGATTGAAAACCTGCAAGTACAGAATGAAACTTAAGAGAAAGGAAACTGGAGGAAATATGCAGTTAAATTAATACTACAGCACCTACAAAAGTTCAGTTATAAGAATTATAGATTAATGGAATGCTACTTGATGCTGAAAAGCTATAGATTTCCTTGAATTTTCAAGCTTACAGCAAACCATTTATGTATGGGTTGAAAAATCAAAATTCTCTTACCGTGTCAGCAGAAACAGCTGTGACCGTCTGTCATCGGCACAAGTGAAGATGTTGAAGGCAACGATGACTAAGCAATTCCGGTAGCTTTAGGTCGTTCACGTGTCCGCAGCGGGTCTGGTTTAAAGCACGTGGTGAAAAATTCCTGTATCTTGTGTACACGCGCGTGCGCAGGGGCACACATACACGCAATCACGCGCACATGCCGGCACACACAGAGAGAGAGAGAGAGAGAGAGAGAGAGAGAGAGAGAGAGAGAGAGAGAGGAGAGAGAGAGAGAGAGAGAGAGAGAGAGAGAGGGGGGGGGGGAGGAGATATTGGCTTAAAGTTGTGGACAGATCAATAATGCTGTGCAAGTATTATGAATTTAAAATACATGATGGCTTAAATACCAGTTGAATTTAGGGATTTATTATGTGAGTACTATCACCCTGTGAAATCCATTTCCACTTTTTTACCCTACAAACATATTCAAGAGCGCCAGGAAACTGCATGTTATTGTGAGGTCAATCAAGTTGAGATTGTCCTAGAAACAATAACTTGGCATGCTAGCCCTTTGTGGGTTTCAAAACCTCAACATGACATCGTTGAATGTAATAATATTGCTTGTGTGTTCAAAGAAATCGTCAGGAAGCTGACTGACGCAGTTGTTTGACATTACGATATAGGGGAGCATTTTATTCCTAGCACAGCCAAAGCTCTTCACAAATTGGTTTATGGCTGCAAATGACATTTATTCATATTTTTCTTTAAGATCTATTTAATAGGTGCGTGCGCGCGCGCGCGCGCGCGTGTGTATGTGTGTGTGTGTGTGTGTGTGTGTGTGTGTGTGTGTGCGTGAGTGTGTGTGCGTGTGTGTGTGTGTGTGTGTGTGTGTGTGTGTGTGTGTGTGTGTGTGTGTGTGTGTGTGTGTGTGTGTGTGTGTGTGATATTCGTTCATAAAATCTGTAACTTGCAATGAACAAACATCTTTCTTTATACTCATTTAATTCCAATATGATCTGTGCAAGCGTTTTGAAAAGACAGACACGACGCAATAATTACATCACAACTCAGTGTGCAAGTGCGATTACCCAATA
>JADBJO010030772.1:0-10000 GCA_016801955.1 Conus betulinus | reverse complement strand
CGTCCAGCCCTCTCTGTCCTGGGCAAGCCAGCTCAGTTCATTCCAGGTCTTGCCTGCCTCTCTCATCTCCTCCTCCACTGTCCTCCTCCAGGTGCCGAGTGGTCTGCCTCGCTTCCTCTTCCCCGGTGGTGCCCATCTCAGCGCTGTATGAGGGAGTCTGGTCTTGCCCATCCGAAGGATGCGTCCCCAACCACCTCCACTGCTTCACCTTGGCCACATGTTTTTTTTATGCCGGAGCGCCTTGACACTTCCCTGTTGGTGCACGCTGCTGCCAGTGAAGTTTCAGGATTCGGCGATTACACCTTCCTTCGAAGCCTCTGAGCCTACTCTCAATCCTCTTGTTGGTTCTCCATGTCTCCGAGGCGTATAGGAGTACTGAGCGTACGTTGAACCTGTGGATCTTCAACTTGGTTTGGTTTGCAGAACAGTTAACTTCCAGATGTTTTTCAACCCACTGAACGCCCAGGCTGCGGGTCCTATTGTGGTTGAGATCTCCTTCTCAATGTTGCTGTCGGCCGAGATGTAGCTGCCGAGGTACTTGAAGTGTTCCACCTCCTGTGGAGCTGAGCCTCGCACACTGGTCGTCTTTGCGCTCTTTGTCTTCACCTTCATGATCTTGGTCTTGTTGGGGTGAATCTTGAGTCCCACACTGCTGGCTATTAGGTCCACTCTCGATGTTTTTCCTGGATGTCTTTCTGGGCGTGCGAAAGCAGTGCAATAGCGTCGGCGAATTCGCAGTCTTCAAGCCTGGCTGTCAGTCCTCATACAAGCCCTCTCGCCTATCGTGCTGGTGGCCTTCCTCATCACCCAGTCATTGAAGACAAGGAAAATTGTGGGCAATATTTTAGCCTTGCCTGACCCCCGGTCTGCACGTGGAACCACTCGCTCTGCTGTCCATCATGTCGCACACAGCACTGGTTGTCTGCGTACATGTCCTGTATGTTGATGACTTTTCAGAGGAAATCCGTAGGCTTCCAAAATCTTCCACAGCAAAGAATGAGATATGCTATTGAAAGCCTTTTGGAAATCGATATAGTCGATGTGGAGTGATGAATTCCCATTCGATGGACTGTTCCACAATTGTTCGTAAAACAAAGATCTGGTCTGTGCAGCTTCTCCCGCTTCTGAACCCTGCCTGTGCTTCTCGTAGGGTTCTCTCGATGGGTTGCCTCATGCGATGTAGAAGGACACAGCAGAAGTTCTTCCTGGGATGGAGAGCAAGTTGATTCCCCACCAGTTGCCGCATTCTGAGAGGTCGCCCTTCTTGGGGAGCTTCACCACCATGATGCCTTTCTTCCATGTGTACAGAACTTTCTCCTCTTCCCATACCTTGTTGTTTTGCACTTCACACTCTATCAATATAATGTTACAATCATTATTTTCTATATAAATAAACGTTATTAAAGGTTTTAAGGTACTCTAATCCTTTCGCATAAAGAAGCTTGCATGATTGGAAATATTTATTCTTCTTTATCAGGATTGTCAGGATTAGGCTTTTTATTTTTTTTTTCAACACTTTGTTGCTGCCGCCTGCCCCCCCCCCCCCCCCCCCCCCCCCCCCCCCTCCCACACACACACACACTGACATGCATGAACGTGCACCCCCAGCACACTCATTCTTCCCATTATATCCTCCTGTATTATGGACTGTTAGCTGATAAACATGCTATGTTAGCTGATAAACATGCTACGTTAGCTGATAAACATGCTATGTTAGCTGATAAACATGCTATGTTGCTGACCATGGTCAGAGGAACAGGACAGAAAAAAAAAAGTATCTGATTTTTCATTTTTCATTTAAAGAAAATGTGGATTCTTTGGGAAAAAAGAGACCTTTTGGCTCCAAACCATACCAATACATTTAACTACATTTCCATTATCAAATTTGATATGTCAAATTTCAGCTGCCGATTTTGGGACTACGGGAAGGAAGTTCTGCTGGTAAAATGTCACAGAAAACTTTTTCTCAAGATTGTTTTATTCAAAAGTTTCAGTCAAGCACTGCCAGGCACTGCACTGCAGAAGCACTGTTTTGTAACACATTATCTAAAAGTGCATTAGTCGTACTGTTTGGGACCGGGGCTATTCAACATTTACAGCCTGATCAATTGCAGTCAGTCATGGCATTACAGCATGCTATCAGTATACCCATGGCATTTTCACACATCTTATTTGTGTTGATTCAAAAATCAGTATTACATGCAATCAGGAGTGATTCAAACAAAGAACGAAATCATCTTTGAGATAAATCTTATTCATCGCATTATTAAAGGGTTCTTGTGTACAAGTTTGTGTTGGGTTCCTTCTCATTGCAGAATGAGTGTAAAAAATTGTCGAATGAAAATGCAAAAACTGAGTGCCCGAGATGTAAGTTTTAAGGGGTGGATCTCATTGTCAGTCCATTATCGGCGAACAAAATGTGCAATGTAACTGAAGAGTAGTATATTTGAATTTTAGAAGTGGAACTCTGGTTGTTTTGAAGCCTTTCTTCTGGACTAAAGTCATATAGCATGAGGACTCTATGTTTGCTAAACAGATTCTATTCTACGAATGTCTGGTATGGTGTGTGGTGATTTTATTTCCACTTCTACGCATTCTTTTAAATTGACAGATTATGAATCTGCTTATATTTTCACAAGAAGTGCATTTTAGGCAATAGGTTATTGTCTGTTTCTGTATTATACAATTGATCACTTAAGTGGTTGGCATGGGACAAAAGTATGGCACTGGACAAAAGTATATAGAATAGTCATAGTGGCTCTTCTACTATATTTGTTTTTAAATTGCGATATCCAATATTGTATGTAAGGAAATTCTCTCTCTCTCGCTCTCTCATCTCTCTCTCTCTTCTCTCTCTCTCTCTCTCTCTCTATCTCGTATCGTGTGTGTATGCGGTGCGTATGTGCGTGTGTTCGTGTGCGTGTGTGCGTGTGGTGTGTGAGCATCTACCTCAAGAAGACAAGATGGAAAAGAGCTATTGAAAACGAAGGGAGAAAACATTGAACCACATGGAAATTTTTTTCGCTATGAATTATTTTGGTGTAAACATATAAATTATCTCGTGGAAAAGGCAAGAAAGATAATTGCATTACTGCGAGTCTTAACTTGAATCTCTTTAATGAATTATGGATCTAATCTTATCCATGTTGCCTTAGGGACAGTTCGTTCAATTGTAAGTTATGGTCAAGAAGTATTATTTATCACCTGCACCAAAGACAGATTTACAGAACTTAACTAGTGTTGATTGCTTAGCACTTAAAATTGCTTTGAGGCCTCCAAGATGGGTGTCAATTGATATGACTTACAGAGAGGCAGGAGTGTTTGCCTTTGAATAAACATAAGATGCTCTGTGCTTGTAGCTACTCAGCACGAACAAGAACATTCCCTAACTCAGTTACTTCTGAACTTGATGAAAGCACTTACGTTTCTTGAGAGATATGGAATAAAGAAGCACATGCTTCATTTTCTGATCATGTGTCTCCTCTTTTACATGAAAGCGACTTTTCTCTTGATGTTAAAATGATCAAATACCCTTTCCCCCTTTGGTTGATGAAGCAAGCAGACCATTCCTATAGTAATATTATTAAAAGTGAGAATCCACTTTTGCTTGCTTCTCTTGCTAAAGAACTGATTTACCCTTAATATGAATCTTATCTGCATATTTTCACTGATGGTTCAGTTTCGTGTACTTCTGAGATTGGTGCTGCTTTCGTGATACCTTCCCTTAACACTGAAAAAAGATGTCACATTACCAAAAGTTATTTTCACTGCTAAGTTATTTGCTCTCATGAAATCTATTATTTTCATTCATTATGACGTGGTAAAAAGAACTTAGCGGGCGGATAAGAAGGAAGAAGGGGTGAATAGGGGTGGTGAAGATAAAGGGGAGGTGGGAGGCGTGTAGTCCATGTGGGAAAACCCTTGGGAAAGATGTCCAGAAGAAAGGTGAAGGGCTCCAGTGAAGGTCAGTACATACAGAGGTTCATCGTGTCTAGGGCATGGCATGATGGAAGGCGGCACCCATCCATTCCTTCCGCTGCCTTTAAACTTCTCTCAACTGAATCAGGAATCCTATTGGTGCTGGGTGGACAGAGAGGGCTTTCAAGCGAAAAAAAATCCGACCAAGAAGGTGAAACAACTGAAATATCTCCTCTTTATCAAAAAGTGTGACATAAAAGAACCTATCACTGAAAACACACAAGGAAACAAAAATATTGGGACAGTGATGAAAACATTAAATTTCATAGTTTGCAAATCAATACAAATCAAATCTCGCACATTGCAATGAATTATAATAGTTCTATGCACATACGTGACATTCAATTAAACGGGAAATAATCTGGATTTCAACAGAAGAATCACACGTCCTTTCGAACAAGTGTTCTACATTTATGAAGACAGTATGTCCCAGTGCAGGTTTAGGGGCAGAGCAAGAAATGGCATCTCTCTTTATATGCATAGAGACATACATGCGCGTTTTACACACACACACACACACACGCACGCACGCACGTACGCACGCACGCACACATACACATGAAAGGCCTGGGGGAGCAGGCAATATGAATAGCTGTGCCTTCAAGACGGGTTACGATGGTCTTCATACGCTGCTAGTGACGGATTTTATATGTATAATACACTTCCTTGACTTTTCATTCTCATTTTCTTTATCCGTCCACTACCGCCGCTCTTCCTCTCCGGTCGCTAAGTTCTTTTTACCACGTCAGTTCCAGCTGGACGCCCGAACACAGCATACCGGAGGAGCTTACGGACTTTACCGAAGTCTCAAGGGAGGCTACCGACCGACTTCTTGATGCGATCACGCGTGGACGGCGAGCGCAGATTCTCCTTCCTCAAGTTTGTACAAGTTTCCCAATAACTAATTCTTCTGCGTCATCGATGAAGTATTCTGTGATGAAAGAGAGTACTCCTTCAGTCTGAGGGATATTTGCTGCAATATTTGCTCAAAAGGTCTGAATGGAAATTCGCTTCTCACTTTGTCGGTCCTCAATAAAATTGGGTAAACACTTACCCTTAGATAGAACGTCTCACCTTCTGTTTTGTTAGCTGTGGCTATCTTCACCTTCTTTTCCATCCTTAACGCGTTCATTAAATTTAACAAGTGTGATCTATCCATAGATAAGAACAGACTAAACGTGCGACTATCGTACTCATCTGTACGAGCTCACCACTCTGCCTTCAAAGTATCCGCGCACAACGCAGACGACGTTTTTGATCGGGATATGCCGACTTCGTGTCCACTCGAACGGGCTCGGCAATTGTCGGAATAGCTCGTTTTCCGTGGTCCAGCTGGAACTGACGTGGTAAAGAGAACTTAAGCCTGTTCTTGTTTTCTCTCCCTAGTAAATTGCTCAACATATTTTATATTATACACATAATACCTATAACATTTCCTAATTTCTTTATCTCATTTTCTTTCTTCCTCCGTTTCTCCCCCTCCCCCCCCCCCCCCCCCTCTTTTTTTTTTTTTAACACCTTTGCCAAATCATTAATGTAAACGACGCAAGAATTGTTAGCCTGCACTTGTTTCCCCCCTCCCCCACCTACTACAGTGTTCGGTATAATATTGTTTAGTGGATCAGTGGCAGCCTGCATCTCTTAGGAGATCCAAGTAAGGCTGTTCTGCACAATTCTCCGCTGATAATAATGCTGGAGTTTTTTCAAACAGCAGAGCTGACCGCTCTGACGACTGGGCGTCTTCAAACATAGGCTCAGAGATGTTCCCCCTACATTTTATATTGGTTACATAATGATTTGAGTTTTTTCAGCAACGTATTTCCATACCACTATTTCTTTCTGTTTTACATTTCTACTCTTTGCTGGCTGCATTGGAGTACTGTTGGATTCTCGTTGTTCAACCTCTGGTGGTGAGAACGCCGCAGAATTATATAGACTGTAGTATATCTCCATTTGATGCCTAAGGGAGCACAGACACAGCCAACCATGGCTCCTTGATGAGTCCGATCCAGCGGATGAGAGGCAATATGAATGATCTGTCTTCAGGATGGATTACAATAGTTCCCACAAGCTGCAAGTGAAAGGCCTAGTATCCATATTTCTTCTTCCCCGTTTCTCTCCCCCCCCCCCCCCCCCCCCCCATTTGAAATTTAAAACCGTGTTCCAAGTCATTAATTTAAGACGGAAGACGGCCTGCACTTGTTTTCTCCCACTATTGAATTGTTAAGCATTAAAAAAATGTGTGTAAATAAACGCAGAATGAATTAACTGAAACTACAAGAAGCAAAACATGAAATACCCTCTGCAGAAAAAAAAATCGTTCAAAGTTTATGTGATAAAACCTTCACACATGAACAAACGAATCACAAGACAAAACATGTCTTTGAGATGCTAACACCTGGCAGGCATAATCAATTTCATTTGACTTCTCCCTGAGTAAACTGAGACACCATGTCCCAAACTTCCTCCGAAATCCTTATAGGGTGGACCAAAAATGGCAATGCGCTGGAATATTACGTTCTGTTCGTTTTGTTCATGTTTGGCGAACTTATTTTACATAAAACTTTAAGATTTATAAAGATTTCTGCCTGCAGCCGCCTCACTTTGTGACTAACTTAAACAAATGTCATAATACTGGCCTTTCCATGGTCCACAGAAAAAAAGAAAGGAACAACATGCATGGTTTTAAAACAAGAGCAAGCAATAAATAAAAGTATCCTCTACAGATAAAACAACAGCAAAAAAGCAAACCGTAAGACCCGTAAAATAACTGGAAAAAAAAGCAAGTAGAACATACATGTTTGATTACAGAAGTCGGGGCTCTCAACCAGCCCCCGTGGTGAAGTGGTTAGCTTCGCGGATTCCCCGTCCAGGAGGCTGGGGGTTCGATTCCATCAGAGCCATGTATTTCTGGGATTTTCCTGTCCCGACTGGCTTCTACCCTGAGTAGAGTTTGCTAAAGGCTCAACTGGGATACACGTCGAGGTTCGTCTATTTAATGGTGCATCTCTGGGAGTGTTGGCTACAATTTCCTGTTCAACCCTGGCCTGACGCTTCTAGAATATTATTGTAGATGTAAGCTTGGAACACTGCTGTATCATGTAGTTTAACACTGAAGTGGAAATCTGTTGCATCATCTTAAATCATTCCTCTTCCTCATCAATCTGAATCACACAAAAAAAAATGTCTCAAATTCCGTGTCCTTCTATGCCCTGCTCTCACAGTGACCTCAGTTTCTTTTTTTTTTTTACAGACATGCCCCTGATTTAACCTGTCGGTATGACAAATTCATGGTACAAGTCGAGGGACATACGGGGTAGGACTCTCCGATTAGACAGCTTACTCCCGCTGGTTTCCACGAGTATGTCCTTATCGTCGTCAGTAGGAGGACGTAGTAGATGGCGATACTGCGCACGTTGGATCAGAATAAGCACACTGAACATTGCAAAGTGACTCGATCATTGGTACATTCATTGTTTTTCTCTGGCGGTCTCCTTATTACGAAAATTGACAGACTGCCAGTGACGAAAGCTGTGGCAGAAACAAGCCGGTTGCGGCTGAGGACAGGGGGAAGGGGTGGGGGTGGGGGTGGGGGGTGGAATAATCGGCGTGGATGCAGTGCCATGGAGTGGCGTGATCATACATCTAAGGGACATTCCATCCCATTAACTTGAGTCTTCCTGGATTCGCCAGGACTCACGGATCCATTGACAGCAAGAGACCATAGAACTGAAGGGTACTTTTGTGTCCCATCTGCCAACACCTGGGCAAACTGGGCACGGTCAGTGTCAGGTAACTAGTGAGTACAAGAGACTTTCAGTTTGACCAAGGCGTTTCCGTTTTTATCACCTGACTTAGAGGGGCATGTGATGGGCAAAAAAATAAATTCAACGTCAAAAGAAGGACACGCTGAGGTCAGATTCCTCCAAGCAGCTGATGACAACTGCGGGGAAAGCCTCCAGCTGACTTTTTCTCCCGTCCACGTGATGGAGGACGAGACTGCGCAATGGCTCCGCTGCCGCGAGGAATCAGACTGTTCTAGCAGGCAGTTCTCCACGGCGTTATGGAGGCGTAATTCTAGCCTCCGCAGAGCATGAAGGTTGAGAAATTAGAGCTGCCTGTGGGTTGTAGGGGACAGACTGCTAGCTCTGCCAGCTTTGGTTCTGCCCATTGTTCTGGCAATACCAAGCTCTGTGAGCATGGAACACAATCTTACAAACTTGGATGGCATTATACTTTAAATTACAAGTTCAACCACACTAAACAACAATGAGTAAATTCAAAACGAATGCTTGTGGATGAACGGAATGTGTCTATCATATCTATCACATCGTGAACAGGCTCGTAAAGAGAGTGACGGAGAAATGTGAATGTGGGCCCGTAGACTGGGGGATGCAAGATCATGTTTGCCATCATCAGTTTCATTTTGAATTTCTCTCTGAGTAAACTTGACAACATGTCACAAACTTCCTGTGACATTGTCTCCATGGAAAAACAATGGTGGGTGCGCTGGAAATACGCCTTGCATATCTTTTAACCATACTGCGATCCTTTTGGACCCAGAAAGCTAACACTCATCCGTTCATCAGTAAGCGTCGGATGAGCTCATCAGTAAGCGTCGGATGAAGCTGAATGGTGACGTCATGTCCCACACACGAGGGGCACTGCATGATGGAGGACAACCTTAAACAAGTGCACGCCAGGCGACCTCGGTCAGGGATTGGAGCATCTTGAACAAGGAGCACCAACACCACGTCTGGTAAGCCGGCAAGGTTGAGTCTGGTCATGGTGGTCGTCTCCCTTGGCAGCAGCAGCTGGGCTTCTCTTGCTGGGTGGAGGTGGATTCTGCGGGAGAGTGGAGCTTTCAGGTCAGCTGTATGATCCATTCTGCTCTGTGACCTGAGAAACAGACATGACTGATTGTTTTCAAGGAATATTGGTGTGATGCTTATGAGAATAGACGACTTGGAAAATGAGGCTGCAGAAGCCCAATACACACAGGTCTGCCATGACGTTAGTGCAGACACCATGTCATTAATTAAACGGCCTCTGGCCAACAGGGGTGGTATTCATGGACAACCTGCTGTTGACCTCCGGTTAGTTTACCTCCGGCGGTACGGTACCGGCGGTTTAACTGGACCCGCCGTTTAGAAGGCATACCCTATTCATGGAGCCGCGGTCTGTCGTCGGTTATTTACCCGGCCGACTATTTTTAGACTGATAGGGGATTCCCGTATTCTCGCTCTCAGGCATGCGTATGCGACCTATTTCCTTGCCTTTCCGGAGTAACAACAATGTCGAAGACGGAGACTAATAGTCAGGGGCATGTTGCATGAAATACAGGTCCCGTGGGCATTTTCTGCTGAACGCAAGCCACCAGTCTTAGTTCCTTAAGGGGACCCTAAAGAACAATACAAAATCAGGGTGCCAGCTCTGGCAAACTGCTCGGGACAGCATGAGAACATTTCATGAAGCAATGATTTTGGATTCAACGTTTTCAACGAGGTTTGGGAGTAGGGGGAATATAATACTGACCATAAGTCTGTCTAGAAATGACTTAGACAGACATATGACCCTTCAATTTTTTGTTTTTAATCCACTTTTAGAAGTCTAAATACTTGGTCTGCAAATTAGGTCATTTGTGACGTCACCTGGGGTCAAAAGGTCATGGATTTTGGACAGCGCTTAAAATTCAGCCGCCGGCTATGGTGCCTAACCTATGACATTCACAATGAGAAACCAATGTTTTTATAGACCTAAATTTGGTTCATAGTTCAGTATGTAAATCGAATCACCTATGTCCCTGTTAGTGCAGTCTCTTTCTTGCTCAGAAAAATAGTCCAAAGTTTCATATCCATACAGCATTTAGGTTAGATACAAAGTATAAATGGCCATAACACCGCCTTGCAATGACCAAGTATACACCGTCTCCTTAAATTTCGGCATTATTCCAAGCGACACGTCTCTTATGAACCTCCAACGGGGTCATTGATGACATCACCATGCCACACCAGGTTTGGCT
>JADBJO010030771.1:2500-12500 GCA_016801955.1 Conus betulinus | reverse complement strand
CACACAAAACTCCACTGCCTGTCTATATAGGCAGTGTCCGCAGGAGTACCAGCCTGCGTACGCAGAAAGAAAGAAAGAAACGTGACTATTGAACGAGTTGGGTGAAAATCGAAATAGTTGAGTTTTACATCCTCATAGCAAAAGCTTTTAGGGACATGTCTTTCGTTCACGGTAGTCTTTGGGAATTTGGTGACTTTTTGTGGTGGTTTTTATAACTTGCCCTGTGGTTTATGCGGAATGCCATTTATCGCGTGCCATAGTGAAAGTGTGTATTTATTTGCAGGTAAAGTAATGTTAAAATAGTGTTCCTTAGAGCTATGGGTGAGACCAGTGATTCTTTTTTTTTTTTTTTTTTTTTTTTTTTTTTTTTTTTGTATTCAATTCTGTTATTGTTGTTGTTTTCCCTTTCAGTTTGTTTTGCGCTCTCAGTTCTTCCAAATGAGAAGTCAAAGTAGAACTCAGTTTTTGTTTGTTTTGTTTTTTCCATTCAATTTTGTTGTTTTTTCTTTCAGATTGTGTTTCCTTATTTCTTCCGGTGATAGGTCAATGCGTAACTCAGTTTTTGTTTTGTGTTTGTATTTCGTTTTTTTTGTGTTTTGGTTTGTTTTATTACCTTTTGGATTGCTTTTACACCCTTATCATTATTCCGGTGATAGGTCAGTCTTTTCCTTGCATAGCTGTTTACTTTCATATTGAATCTAGTTGCAAAGTGAGTCGACTGCAGGCGGAAATCTACACAAATCTTAAATAAATGTTAGCGAACCGCCCAGAGAAACGTGGGACAAACGAGTCACAAGACAAAAACACGAGGCATTTCGATCACTAAGGTCTTCTTCAGGTAAGATACAAAACAAATAGGACAACGAAAATTCACTTAGCTTCGATCGCTTCAGAGGTCAGCGCAAGGAAGGCGTTATTTAAGAGTCATTTAAGATATTATATTGAAGTCGCTCACTGAATGTCATGAGGATTAATATATTCTTGCGACTGGATTATGTAATGTACTCTAGCTTTCCATTTAGCAATGCTGTTTGACGCTATTTGAAAAAAAGAAAAAAATGAATCGTTTACTCACACTTAAATAATTTTGACTACTTGTTTACGCTTGAAATATCTGATGATAAAAAAAAAGTTGCTGTCAAAATATAGTAATAATAAACCCCCCTCAAAACAACTCAGAATGGCTTTGGTACTTTCAGGATGGCGTAGTTCTTAATCCGCGTCAATGATTTCAGTGTTTAAAGTAACGCTACTGAATTGTTATGACCTTTGTGCGCGTTTATGTTTTTTTCTGTTGTTTTTAATTTTCTTTTCTTTTTTCCCTTTTTTTTTTTTTGTTCTTTCTTTTCTTTTTTGCACTCCCAGTTCTTATAGAACAGGGAATACTTTACAATGGGATCGAAGAAATGCTGTCTGTCTGTCTGTCCGTCCGTCCGTCCTTGGTCAAAATGTGTTCCACTCGCTCCAGACAAAAGTACATGGCCGATCTTTCTGAAAATATGTAGGTATGTTCATTATCGGTCACGGATGATGCCCGACGTTTTATTTTACCGTTATAGCCGTTACTAAACGGCTATAACGGCCCATAACGGTTTTTCTTCTTTATGGAATATCTTAGAAAGTACTTGGCCGATCTTTTTGAAAATTTGTCGGTATCTTCGTTATGGGTCACGGATTTTATTTTACCGTTATAGTCGTCACTAACGGCTTTGCATTTTTTTTTGACAGGAGGGACTTCTGTTCTTGCAACGTGGTTATAGCCCTCAAAGTGCTCTGTGTGGCCGGATGGGCTGTCACGGAACTGAATCTGAAATTGAAAGTAATCTGAACTGACTTAGAAAAAAAAAATCGAGGCGAAGATGAAAATAACATCCACCCAAACATCAACCGCGTAATAGAATTTGCCTCGCTTGCATATATCAAATAAAACGCAGAAAAGTGTACTGAAATAAAACGAAATGAAATGTCATAAAGTAAAAATGAAATGAAATAAAGTAGCATAACGTAATGGAGGTTCGAAAAAGAAATGCCTAGAACATGTCGGAATTTCAGAAACAGAGAAAGAGGAGGGGATAAGCCGTCACCCCCTTCCCGTTTCACGCCCGACACACACACACACACACACACACACACACACACACACACACACACACACACACACACACATTCACACACACATACACACATGAAATAAACATTGAAATCATAAGACATAAAAGATTACATAGATCATAAAAACAATACATAAAAAAACAAACTCGTCCGCACCAATGCCCAAAGACTAAAACACACACACATGCGTACACACACACACACACACACACACACACACACACACACACACACACACACACACACACACACACACATACATACGCACGCACGCGCGTGCGCTCACATACTACAATACAACAGCAACGATATAACAACAACAGCAATACAACAGCAACAAAAACAACACCACCACCCCGCCCCCCCATCCTTCATCCCTTACAGCAGAAACTCAAATTGTAACTTCTTTGCTTTTAGCTGGCCAATGAATGACTGCAACATCACGCTGGCTGTAAACAGTCATGCGAGGAATAAATCAAACCAACCCCCCCCCCCCCCATTCCCATTCCCCCTCCTCCTCCCCCCCCCCCCCCCCCACACACACACACACACACAATCCAAATCCGATCAACGCAATGCGGGAGGTGTCGCGAGGGTTTTGCGCGCGATCGACACCCACACTCGATCTAGCAGCCTGTGACGGAGGGGGCGAGGAGGTGGGGCCCGATAAGGGGACCTACCCGTGTCACACCCACACGGCGTGTGTAGGAGGGTGGCGAGATCGATACGACCCTTTCCCAACGTGCCGATGGCGTCACTCGGGCATGACGCGCCCAACGACGAAATCAGCAATCGGAGACGACGCGGCTATGGTTATCGCGTGTCTTGTACATTTGCATAGACCGCAGTTGTTATGCAAATGGATATGTCAGAGAAGAAAAAAAAAAAAAAATCCACGTATGCCCTTATCATCGTGTCGTTTTGCACCTCTCCCCCGCCCACTCTCTCTCTCTCTCTCTCTCTCTCTCTCTCTCTCTCTCCGCAGAAAAAAGCAATGGCCCACAAACGAAAACCAACACCGAAGATTACATCGTTATGGAAACATTCGGGTGCCCAAAACGCATGTGTGTGGAACTCAGCGAGTCAGTAGATACCATGTTTAACATCACTAGCCTATCCATGGCCCACAAATCGAAGACCAAAGACTGCATCGTTATGGAAAACATTCGGGTGCCAAAAAAATTCATACGTGTAGATCCCCAGCGAGTCAGTAGATAACATGTATGACAGATGCATCACCAGCCTTATCCTGGCCCCCAAGTCAAAGCCCACACAGAGACTGCACGGTTATGGAAACGTTTATGTGCCAAAAGTGCATGTGTAGAAGAACCCAGCAAGTCAGTGGGGAACATATCAATCATGAATCACTAACCTACCATCCATCCACACACGTGCTCACCATCCATCCATCAGTCTATCCGCTCTCCCACCGCTACCAATTCATCTATTCTTTGCTTCTTTTTTTTTTTTATGTGACGTGAATTACCATGCGACCCAAGTCTACACGAAGACACTACACGGGCAGAGAAAATGACCGTCAAGTGCACGACCATCCTGGTTTTTCAAGTCACTGAATAATCTGGCTCCCTCCTACCTCTCTGACCTCCTCCATCTCTATGTTCCGTCTCGCAACTTACGCTCATCCACCGATTCTCGTCTGCTTCGGCTTCCCTCTGCTCGCCTGAAAACTTCAGGCCAACGATCTTTCTCTTACCAGGCACCTGCTCTGTGGAATGGTCTCCCTTGTTCTGTGCGTAACACGGATGTGTTTAGAGACTTTTAAAACCTCCCTAAAGTCACATCTCTTTTCCCTCGGACTGAATAACGATATCCACTTACCACTGTGTGTGTTTTTTTGCTGGTGTTGAACGCGCTCGTGTGTCTGTCTGCGTGTGTGAGTTTTTCGGCGGCGGTGTGTGTGTGTGTGTGTGTGTGTGTGTGTGTGTGTGTGTGTGTGTGTGTGCTTTGAATTAGAATTATAATTTTATCATGTTCTTCTGTAATATGCGCTCTGGGTTCTTGCGAGGTAAAGCGTTCTCCTATTACATTACATTACATTACATTGCATTACTTTACATTACATGATCATCACCAGAGACTAGTAGAATAATGAAATCGTGATGTTGACGGTCCTCGTGTTTATCCCCTAGGAGGATGGCAAGCGGCAGTGAAGGCTTTGTGGCTGACTGGACGTTAAGCGACGAAACCACGGCAAGTAGGCCATCGGGACTAGCTGTCCTGCTCGTTGGAATGTTGGGAAGTCATTTGTGCGGCTCACTGCCTTCAACGTTTGATGAAATTGGGTGCTTCGGACAAAAAAGAAACAAAACAAACCAGCAAAAAACCCGGGAACTTCTATGATGATTCAGTTGAGTGCATGTCGAAAGTGCAAACTTTTTGAAACCCGAAAGAGCGTTTTTTTTTTTTAATTTAAAGTGTGTTGTTTACAAGAGTCCAATGTTAACGGTAAGTTGTACACAGCCTCGGAGTTTGTACACGGCGTCGAATACGCAGTCAGATTTTGAAAGGTGACCCGGCCGCCTATTTAGATTGAATCATGCTCACACACACACACACACACACACACACACACACACACACGCATACACAGAATGTGCTTACCTTGGACTGTTGATTGCATTTTCACATAGTATGACCATTTTTTTCTATATTCCTATAATATTTTTTTTTCTCTTTCCAGAAAAGTAGGCCAATTGTACATCGCTTACTGATAATTTAAATAAATGAAATCATAGTCTGAATTAAAGAAATGTAAAAAAAAAAAAAAATCCTCAAACCTCATGGTTTGCGCTCACTGATTCATTCAAAACATTTACCTTGGAATGAAAAGCCATGCTCGCTTTTTTTGACACTGAAGGTTTGTATTCTGAATATTGATCATACGCGCATTTCGGCATTTAAACTCGCGCTTTTTGGACTCGTATATCAAATTTATCTGTCCGCGCTTTGGGGCGCCGCCTCCGGGCGAAATCTCTGCCACTTCAGCCATCAAAGCTACCTGTCTAACTTACTGGAATGTTTGGACTTTGGTAGGTAGGTAGGCACTCAAGGTCTTACCAGCGCGTTGGCTAATGCGTAGGTCAGACATTCGCGGAGTCGCAGCCACGAGACCCTCTTCTTCAACAATTGTCTCATCTTTGTTGTTAATTAATTTATCTATCAGCTTCAAATCATGTGTAGTGTGGTCTCAAAACTTAGCAGATGTGGTGTAGCGTATATGGACTAGTCCGCACGCAGTGACGCCTCCTTGATGAAACTGTTTGGGCTTGCTTGTGAAGATCTAATGATGGAAGCTCTGTATATGCTACGATTCAAAAGCGCTGATCATGACCATTCTTCAAGATCAGATGTGTGACTTGCATCAGTGGTGGGATGTTTCTTGTATGATAGTGCACGCTTTTTTTTTGTTTTTGTTTTGTTTTGTTTTTTGTTTTGTTACTTTGTATATCATCTGACCATGACGTGACGAAATTACGGTCAGTCAGGCCAGTCAGGACTGTGTGGATATTCTAACTCGCTTGAATGTTTTTGAATGATTTGAGAAGCTGCTGTTTTGCTCTCATTGTAAGCAGGACGTCGAACAAATAACTGACGTGTCGCGTTATGTACCGCTTTATTTGTACGACCCATTTCAGAATAGTTTTGATTTCTTTTCTTTAAAAAAAAGAAGATTTTTTTTTTTAGGGAATGCCAACCCAAATCATATTGATTCTTTCCGTCAGATATTCATGATGGATTTCTCTGAGGTCGTTCACAATAATGGACTAGTTATTCGATGGGTAAAAAGACGTTTTAAGTAAATGCTTTATAATAAGTCAGTGATGTTGTATTCCTAAATTAATGGACAAGTTGCATGCCACCCGTGCCAGGGTTGCTCCTATATCCCCCCACCCCACTCTCCCTAACCCTCCCTTTCCTTGACCAGGAGAACACGGTCGGATGCTCAGACAATATTGACCAATCTGTCCATCGATGTGACTGAAGTAAATTTAGACCAGAACTCAAAGTCTCTCTCTCTCTCTCTCTCTCTCTCTCTCTCTCTCTCTCTCTCTCTCTCTCTCTCTCTCCTGTCTGTCTGTCTGTCAGTCTATCTGTCTGTGTCTGTCGCTGCCTCTCTCTGCTTCTCTCTCTCTCTCTCACTCTGTGTGTGTGTGTGTGTGTGTGTGTGTGTGTGTGTGTGTCGCTGCCTCTCTCTGCTTCTCTCTCTCTCTCTCTCTCTCTCTCTCTCTCTCAACACATTTAAATACCACTGGTATCACGCAGTGGTTAAAAGGCCCATTATTAATCAGTCTGGATTCCAAGAAAGTAGGTCGCCTCGGCGTCGCCACCAGACAGAATTCTGTGTCCCAGATACACAATGAAAGAAAACAACAACAACAAACAAAAAGGTCGTGAAACGGGACACCAATCCTGCGCGGGTAAGCCATCACTGCGCAGCAGCCCCATGGCCCTTCTCAGACATTGTTTGTAGCTGTTTTCAGAGTTTTTTTTTTTTTTTTTGGCATGTGCGTTTTATTATGTTGCCTCTACAGACCTAAAGAGAGGAGTCACTCGGAGGTACTGATCCTCCTAACAACCTGTGGAATGGGATGAAAATCCACCGTCTCGTTGACAGATTATCTTGCAAGGCGACAGACTGACTGGACTTACCCGCAGTACCCTCCTCCCTGGTTCTATGACTGCGTGCAGGATCAACAACAACAACAAAAAAAAATCATGCAGCTACTGTTTGGGGTGGGGGGTGGGGGGGTGGGGGGAATTGCTGAAACATTATTTTTGTCGGTAATAATTATACAGTCCCTGCACGTTTGATAAACACACACACACACACACACACACACACACACACACACACACACACACACACACACACACACATTGAAAATGGTCAGACGGGAATGTAATACAGAGGACAGAATTGGAGAACATGATTTGTTATGCAGTTGACTTTGCAAAAAAAGAAGAAAAAAAAAAAAAAGGAGTGAAGAAAAAGAACAGAGAGAGAACAGTTTTTCCCCCCAACCGAAGAAAAAAGGCGTGTGAGTCACCCAAGAAAAGAAGGGAAAAAAAAAACAAGATGCAAAGTTTGTAAACGTACTCCCAGTTTATCTTGAATACCCGTGAGATATTCCATAAAGTGGAAAAACCCGTTTTGGGCCGTTATAGCCGTTAGTAACGGCTATTCTGGTGAACATCGGCCATCGTCTGTGACCCATAATGAACATACCTAGAAATTTTCAGAAAGATCGGCCAAGTACTTTCTAAGATATTCCATAAAGAAGAAAAAACCGTTATGGGCCGTTATAGACGTTAGTAACGGCTATAACGGTAAAATGAAAGATCGGGCATCATCCTGACCCATAATGAACATGCCTACAAATTTTCAGGAAGATCGATCCTTTAGTTCTGTCTGGAGCGAGTGGAACACATTTTGACCACGGACAGACGGACAGACAGACAGACAGAGACAGACAGCATTTCTTCGTTCCCATTGTAAAGTACTCCCTCTTCTATAAGAACTGGGAGTACAACAAAAAGAAAGAGAAAGAGAGCAAGGTGCTGCATAGACTTGTATACGACATAGAGTACGACAAGGAAGTGAGAGAAAATAGAAAGAGGAGATCATCATGGCACATAAGCACATAGTTATATAGCAGTGTGTACAGAGCGAGTGCGTGGGTACAGAAAAGCGTGCTAAAGCCACGGAAGATCATGATTTCCGTTGTCAGAATCAGTTATCACTCGTTTGCGAACACACACGCATACACACACACATACATGCGCGTGCGCACAGGCATACACACTTATACACACACATACATTGGCGCGCGCTTGTGCATACACACCTTTGCGCTTTCATTCACACACACACACATTACATACACGCACACATACGCAAGCACGCAAACTATGCACACACACACACACACACACACACACACACACACACACACACACACACACACACACACACACACACAGAGAGGGAGTACAGAGAGAGAGAAAGAGAGAGAGAGAGAGAGAGAGAGAGAGAGAGAGAGAGAGAGAGAGAGAGAGAGACACAGTGGTAGATATTTGTGTGATTGTGACGCAACAGATGAACAATATACGGTATTATATCGACCGGTTTCGTAAAAAAAAAAAGAAAAGGAAAAAAGAAATGCGAACACAAACGAGAGAGAGAGAGAGAGAGAGAGAGAGAGAGAGAGAGAGAGAGAGAGAGAGAGAGAGAGAGAGGAGAGACCCTGACCAACCAAAAACAAAGAAACAAACGAACAAACAAAAACCCCCAAAGTAACAAAATATTTCACAGAAACTTGCCCCCACCCCCTGCTCCCAGATATTTGGTCTATTTTTCCGTCCGAGCAGCACTTCCGTGGTACCGTGAGATAGCAGCCACTTTCAGTCCTAACGTGGTCGGCTGGGCTATAATGATTACAGCATGCCGCACCGTAGATTGTTCACTACCAACTGCCAGACCCGTGGGTAACGTAAGGTAATGCTGCTTATAGCCCCGCCGACCGCAAGGGGCCATAGCAGGGCTGTCACCACGTTAAAATCAACTCACAAGTCATTCATTCACACAACTCTTTCAAATACATCTGGTAAAAGCTCACCCGAAATTTTGTTTAAAAAAAAAAACACTTTCCAATGTAAAATCTCAGATCCAATGAAAAATGTTAATCTCTTTCAAGAATTCAAAGATCGCATCAGGCGGAACGTCTCTGAACAAGGTTTTCATGGAATCTGCTGTGAAATGTTTGTGTCTCACATCATGCCAGTTCCAACACTCTAAAAGAATATGTTTCATTGTGAGTGGCACATGACATGGAATGCTCCACGGAGCTTCTTCACTCTTTAAAAGGTAGGAATGAGTAAAATACGAATGGCCGGTGTGCAGCCGGCATAGAACTGTTTCTTCTGTGCGACCACCTGAGGTGGATGAGAGGAACTCTTTTGACCAGTGGGTGTAGCCATTGATATTAGCAGTCGTGCAAACCGAGGTACGTCACACTGGAGTCAAATGCGTACTGACAGTAGTAAAACTGTGTAGCATAACATCGTTGATTGGGTCTCTGGCTTTATACTGGAAGCTTGACTCTGGATTACAACAGTACACTTTATGATATATATGACACGATTAAATAATAATAGAATCAGATGTGATTTGAAGTTGCATAACGTTACATATCATGCCATTTTTTCTTCTTCTTCTGCCTACGCAGGCTGATACTCCTGCGGACACTGGCAAGGATTCATCCCATTTACCCAACAAAGGGAGTGGAGTTTTTGTATGCATGACCGTTTTTTTTTAATCCCGCCATTAAGGCAGCCATACTCCATCTTCTGGGAAGGTGGCATGCTATGTGGAACGTGTCATCCATTAAAGGCGAAAACTGGCCATCTCTTCCGAAAGTTGGTGATGAGATTTTACGTGTGTGCAAGATGTTATGCGTGCGTTCACACACGAAACCTCGGGTTTATAGTCTCATTCGAAGGACTGTATAGGAAATGGAACTCCTAGGGGAAAATCCCCCTGTATCAAAACGGCCCAGCAGAAATTCGAACCCTCAACTCTTGGATTACGAGTCCAGCGCTCTGTCAGCTGAGCTATTTCCGCCCCTTACATGCCGTAACATAATGGATCTCATTCTCTCTCCCTTTCCGCCGCTGGAGGCCATTGCTTGCCGTCACCTCAAGCACCCTCAACTTCTGAATTTGTTGCAAGTGTACATCTGTACACTGGAGTCCGGCAGTAACAGGGAGCAGCGTCAGTATCAAGTTGATAGTAGGCAACCCGCTAAAAGAGACACTGCACCGCCGCCGAGTCACTTGAGTGACGCTCAGTGAAGTCTGTTCTAATCCG
>JADBJO010030770.1:0-17484 GCA_016801955.1 Conus betulinus | reverse complement strand
CCACACACAGATCCTCGTGTTCAATTTTGCTGTAAGCACATTTGTGAAATGTGTATCTGTCGCTGGTACATCCGAGAGTCCTCGCTGTTTCAGTTTGCCGCTTGTTGTGTCTTGCCTCGCTGAAGTTGATTTGGTGTTTCAACTTTAACTTTCATAATTATACCATGGTCAACTACTAAAGAGGTATGTTATTAAAGTCTCCACTCTGATTCATTCGGTTTCTTTTCTATTTCCGTTTTTTCAAAATTCTGGATTCCTTCTAAGGGCTATGGCCAATTAATACACAAAACAACAAAAAACATATTCCCCCCCCCCTCTCTCTCTCCCTCTGTGTGTGTGTGTGTGTTTGTGTGTGTGTGTGTTTGTGGTGTTGTGGTGTATCTGTTGTTGTGATGTTTCTGTCTGTTGTCTGTCTGTCTTCTTTACCCTGTGTCCTGTCTGTGTTTGCGTTGCGTATGCGAGCGTGCGTGTGTTCTTTAGTGTTGTGTTGTGGAAATTAGATATTGCTTGCCTTCATGTTTTTTGAGTGGACATCTTTTGGGGAGGCGGGGCCTTGCAGGGAAGATGGGGTGGGGGGGAGGGGGGGATTGATTCCCTAATTTTTGTTTATGGCCAGATTTACAAGTAAGCCCGTTATACCTCATTTATCTTCGTACCCATATAAACTCTCTCTCTCGTATCTCTCATCTCTCCGTCTCTCTCTCTCTCTTCTTCTTTCTTCTTCTTTCTTCTTTCTTCTTCTTCTTCCCCTTCTTTTATGGTGTTCCTGCGCCCCCCCCCCCCCTTTCTCCCCTCCCTCTCTTCTCTTTCCCCCCTTCCTTTCTCTGATTTTCTTTTTCTTTCCTTCCCCCATCCTTTTTTGTGTTGTGGTCTTTGCTGGTCTTATTAGCTGTCCGAACCCACACCTTTCCGGCACGGGACTGAAGTTGGTTTGTGCCCACTGGTCCATAAAACTCACCTCGCTTTCTCGCAAGCTCTCAAGCGTAACCCATAAAATCCTGTGTGTCTCACGCGAGGTTGGTCTCTTCACGCAGCCCCCCCCCCCCTCCCTCCTTCTTTCCCGCGCCCCTCCCCCTCTCTCCCCGAAATACCCCTACTCTAACATTTTTTGTATAAACCTTTTTTTTCTCCTCTCTTTTTTTTTTTTTTTTTTTGTTAGGAAACCTGTTCTTTTTTTCCCCCCGACCCCTTTTCTTTAAAATTTCCTCTGATCACCACTTTTCCTCGCTTCCTCTTTTTCTCTCCTCCTCCTTCTCCTCTCTCTCTCGGTCTGGAGTGGGTGGTGTGTGTGTGTGTTTGGTGAGTGTGTTGTCCAGCCAATTGAAATAGATTACCCCCACCCTTCACAAATCAGGAAAGTTTCTTATTTATAACACATTTTTTTGTTGCGGTAGATCATCGCCCGTTTTGTTCGTCTTCTTTCTCTTCAAGTATTTTGACACCTTCTGTTTTGGTTGCTGCAAACAAATTTAAAATGATGTTTTTACATCTTCTTTTTCCCCACACAAATAACTTGAGGAAAATGTCTGGTAGAACACTGGTTTTTGGCTGCAATGACAGTCTTCTTCTCTGCAGCACGTCAGAGCTTAGTACTTCCGTGATTCTCCGTTTCTAAAAAGAATGTATTGAACAATTGAGTAAAACTCTTTTAATGTTGTTTGTTGTGTGTTTTGTGTTTGTGTGTGGTGTTGTGTGTTGTGTGTGTGAGGCGGCAGGCTGTGGTTGTTTTCGTTACTGTTGTCCTTGCGCCTGTTGTCCGTGGTTGACTGCTTTTTTGCTATTGGAGTCACCCTTCTTCATTTTTAATCCTGCTATAATTGTTATCGTCTATAGGCTTGTGTACTCTTGTTTGTTTGTTTTTGTTTTGTTTTTTTTGTTTTTGGTGTGTTTTCTTTTTTATTAACTTGAACTTCTACTTCCATGGAGAGTTAATAACAAACTCGGAGAAACACTGTGCAGATATATAATTATTTGTAGTTTGCTGATATATAGACACATAACTTATATCTATGCTATATGGATGGCTTTTATCCATGTTAATATGTGCTTTGATTTTGTTCAGGGCTGTGCGTATATATTATTAAAATGCGAAAAAAAACAATTAAAAAAAAATTGTTGTCTTCATCGTCATCCCATCGTTATCATGATCCTCGTCTTGTTTTAGGCTTTTTCCTCTTTGTTTTTTTCGCTCCCCTCGCTTTCTTTTTTTTCCTTTCCTTCTTTCTTTCTCTTTCTTTCGTTCATCTTCTTGTACTTTCGTCTTCCTCTTTCTTCTTTTCTTTTCTTTCTTCTTCTCATTTTAACCTTAATCTTTTTATCTCCTCATTCTCCATTCTTTTTTAAATTTAGTCCTCCCTCTCTCTCCCTCTCTCCATCTCCCTCCTCTCTCTGCTCTCTCTCTCCTCTCTCTCATCTCTCTTCTTCGTTTCAATTATGTTCTTCGTCGGGTTTTTTTTTTCTTGTCTGCCTTTTTTCCTTACCCCCTTCTTCTTATTTCGTTTGTTTGGTCTTCGTCCTTCTTTCTCCTTCCTCCTCCTCCTCCTCTTCCTCCTCTTCCTATTCTTCCTCTTCTTCTTCTGTTCCTCCCCTTTTATTTTTTCCATGTCATCTTTATCTCCTGAGCACTGAGCCTGAAGTCGGGTGCCCTGTGAGGAGCTCACAGGAATAATCACTGAACGTACTGGGGTGAAAGGTGGTTGTGTGGACTGGTGTCTTGCCACAGGACTTGAGCTCCTGTCACTGCCCCCAGAGCAGCAGGTAGCGGGGCGCGCCGGTAATGCCCACATGGGCAGCCAGGTGTCTCCACAGTGCTCGGTCCCTGAGTTTTGCAAGCAGAGCAGTGTGTCCAGTATGGTCCAAGAGTTCTTTCCTCCTCCCCGCGGGACGTTACCCTGTAGGCAGCCTGTGGATGCTCTTGGCTCTGGGCAATGACGTGCATTTTGTCATGGCGTGATAACTCGCCGTGCCTTGTCTGTTTTAGAGTTTGTTTTTCGAGTTTGACACAACTCGTCTGGGTTTATTCATGTTCTAGTGTTCTGTTCTGTTTGTATTTCCACTGCCTTGTACTTCAGTGCAAAGTGTTTGTATCACATTGTACTGTATCATGTCGCCTTGTTTGGCGGTTTTTTTTTCACAGCCTCCCCCGCCGTCCCCCCACCGTCCGTCTGAAGGTGGTCTATTACATAACGCAGTCAAGACACGGTCTTGACAAGTTCTTCTCCGCAGCCGATAGGTGAACGCCGCTCCTATCCGATACCAATCGCAATGAAGTTTACAGATTTCAGCAAATCACGCGGCCCGACACACATCATATGTTAAATGAAACGCAGTTCAGCAATTTTAAACGAGTGCATGTGAAACACACAGTTTACAAGATTTCCCATGTAATTCCAACATTTAGCTTATGATTAACAGTTTTACAATTAGACAAAAAAAAAAGACAAGACAACGAAATTCTTATCCGTCTGTATCAGGAAATTGTACGGTCATAGACATTCCATTACGAATTGAACAAATTCTACATCTAATCTCTAAAATGGAAATTAGAAACACAGAAACAAAGTCGTTATGTTTACGATAAATCTCGATCGTATACATCTGTCTTTGGGAAGCAAATTTGGAATTAAAATTCATTGCCCATTTTCGCCAGATGAAAGCAGCCATTCCGGGGACTGTTTCTTTAAATCCCAGTTTGTTGCAGTCTGGGTGACTGTTTATAGCCTGCTGTCGGAACTTCATGCCATGCCTCTCCAGCCTAACTGTTTTCCTAAAGGGTCATGATACGTATCTCAAGTCGAAATTCGCCAATAGCATCATTAATCTCTGTTGTTTACCATGTATTCCATGCTGCAAGACATTCTCTCTCTCTCTCCGTCTCTCTCTCAGCTCTCTCTCTCTCTCTCACACACACACACACACACACACACACAACACACACACACACACACACACAACACACACGCACGCACGCACGCACGCACGCACGCACCTACTTCAATGTTGGATGTTGAGAAACATTTGAAATACCCTAAGAACAAGATGCAGGCTTGGTCTGTCACAGGTAGAAAGTCACAAGAATATGAGATTCATTTCGTTCTTGCGGTCCAGCTGTAAGCACCATTTGTGAAATGTGTACCTGTCCTGGTACAGCAGAGAGTCCTCTCTGTTCAGTTTGTGCTGTAAGTACCATTGTGAAATGTGTATCTGTCCTGGTACAGCAGAGAGTCCTCGCTGTTCAGTTTGTGCTGTAAGCACCATTTGTGAAATGTGTATCTGTCCTGGTACAGCAGAGAGTCCTCGCTGTTCAGTTTGCGCTTGTTGATGCACACACGCACACACACACACACACAGAGTCCTCGCTGTTCAATTTGTGCTGTAAGCACCATTTGTGAAATGTGTATCTGTCCTGGTACAGCAGAGAGTCCTCGCTGTTCAGTTTGCGCTGTTGTTGATGTCTTTGACTTCCGCTGAAGTTGTTTGTGATTTCACTTTATTGTCATAATTAATAAACATGTCAACTACTAAAAGCAGTTATGTTATTAAGTCTCCACTCTGATTCAGTCGGTTCTTTTCTTTTCTTTTTCAAAATTCATGGAGTTCCTTCTAAGGGGCTATGGCCTAATTAAAAAAAAAAAAAAAAAAAAAATATTCCCCCCCCTCTCTCTCCCTCTGTGTGTGTGTGTGTGTGTGTGTGTGTGTGTGTGTGTGTGTGTGTGTGTGTGTATCTGGTGTGTGTGTGTGTCTGTCTGTCTGTCTGTCTGTCCTGTCTGTCTGTGTCTGTCTGTGTGTGCGTGCGTATGCGAGCGCGTGTGTTCTTGTGTTGGGTTTGTGAAAGTTAGATAGTGCATTCCTTCTATGTGTTTGAGTGGACAGAGGTGGGGGAAGGCGGGCCTGCAGGGAAGGATGGGGGTGGGGGGGGGGGGGGGGGGATTGATTCCCTAATTTTTGTTTAGGGCCAGATTTAAAGAAGCCAGTTATACCCTCATTCTTCTACCCATTAAAACTCCTCTCCTCTCTCTCTCTCTCTCTCTCTCTCTCTCTTCTTCTTCTTCTTCTCTTCTTCTTCTTCTTCTTTTTTCTTCTTCTTTCTTCTTCTTCTTTTTTGGTTTCCTGCTCCCCCCCCCCCTTTTCTCTCCCTTCCCCCTTTTAGTGTGTTTCTGATTTCTTTTTCTTTATTTCTTTTTTGTGTGTGGTCTTTGATGGTCTTTTAGCTGTCCGAACCCACACACCTTTCCGGCCCGGGGACTGAGTGGTTGTGCCCACTGGGCCATAAAACTCTCACACGCTCTCGCAAGCTCTCAAGCGGAACCCATAAAAATCCTGTGTGGCTCACGCGAGTGGTCTCTTCACGCACCCCCCCCCTCCCCCTTTCCCCGCGCCCCTCCCCCTCTCTCCCCCAAATACCCTACTCTTACATTTTGTATAAAACACTTTTTTTCTTTTCTCTCTTTTTTTTCTTTTTTGTTTTTGTTAGGAAACCTTTTTTTCCTCCGACCTTTTCTTTAAATTTCCTCTGAGCACCACGTTACGCTCTCTCTCTCTCTCTCTCTCTCTCTCTCTCTCTGTGATGTGTGAGTGTGTGTGTGTGTGTGTGTGTGTGTGTGTGTGTCCAGCCAATGAACAATGATTAACACAAGCCAGTCAAAAATCAGAAAGTTTCTTTTTTATAAACACTTTTTTGTTGCGTAGATCATCGCATGTTTTGTTCGGACACATCTTAAAGTAATTGACACCTTCTGTTTTGTTGATGTAATTTAAAATGATGTTTTACAGTTTGATTTCCCAGACAAATAAATTGAGGAAAATGTCTGGTAGAACACTGTGATTTGGCTGAAATGAACGGCTTCGCTGTCAGCGCGAAAGAGCTTTGTACTCTCGTAGATTATCACGTTCTAAAGAATGTAATTGAAAATTGAGGTAAAACTAGGTTAATGTGTGTGTGTGTGTGTGTGTGTGTGTGTGTGTGTGTGTGTGTGTGTGTGTGAGGCGCAAGGATGTGGTTGTTTTCGTTACTGTTGTCCTTGTGCTCTGTCTGTTTTCCGTGTTGCTGCTTTTTTTTGCTATTGGAGTCACCCTTCTTCATTTAATCATGCTCTAAGTGTTATCGGTCTATAGGCTTGGTGTAAACGCTTGTTTGTTTGTTTGTTTGTTTTGTTTTGTTTTGTTTTTGTGTGTGTTTCTTTTTTTATTAACTGACTGTTTCCTACTGTCCTACTTCCATGGGAAGTTAATAACACACTCGGAGAAACATGTGCAGATGATATAATTATTTGTATGTTTGTGCGTGCGTATATAGACACATAATTATATCTATGCTATAGGCGTCATTGATTCACTCATTTTTGTTTAAAAACAATTATAAAGAAGCGCAAGTTCTACCCTCATTCTTCTCCCGATTAAACTCTCTCTCTCTATCATCCTCTCTCTCTCCTCGCATCCTCTTCTGTCTTAAAGTTCTCTTCTTCTTCTTCTTTCTTCTTCTTTCTTTTTTTTTTCGTCTTCTTCTTCGTCTTCGTTTTTGTTTTTCCTGCTCCCCCTCGCCCCCTTGTCTCTCCCTCCCAACTTTTGTAAAATCGATTTCTTTTCTTTCTTTCTTTCTTTTGTGTTTAAAGCTTTGATGTCTTTTAGCTGTCCGACCCCCCACTTTCCGCGCCCGGGACTTAGAGTTGGTTGTGCCCACTGGGCCCTACAACTCACATGCTCTCGCGCCTATAAGCGAACCCATAAATCCTGTGTGTCACGCGACTGTCTCTTCATCCCCCCCCCCCCCTTTCCCGCCCCCTCCCCCCTCCCTCCCCCAATACCCCTTTGTCTGTACATTTTTGTATCAACACTTTTTCTCGTCTCTCTGTTTTTTTTTTTTTTTTTTGTTAGAAAAACAAACCTTTTTTTCCTCCGACCTTTCTTAAATTTCCCTCTGAGCACCACGTTAACGCTCTCCTCTCAAACCCTTCTCTCGCCCTCCTCCCTCCTCTCCTCTCTGTGAGTGTGTTGTGTGTGTGTCTGTTGTGTGTGTGTCCAGAAACCAATGAAATAGATTAACCACGCGGCCAAAATATCAGAAGTTTCTATTTATAACCCTTTTTTGTTGCGTAGATCATCGCAATGTTTTTGGTTCGACACATCTTAAATTAATGACACCTCTGGTTTGTTGATGCAATTAAAATGATGTTTTACAGCTTGATTCCCAGACCATAATGAGGACAATTGTCCTGGTAGAACACTGTGATTTTCTGAATTAAGTGCTTTCTCTGTCAGCAACTTACGAGCTTCGCTACTTCTTCTAATTACAACTTCTAAGAATGTAATTGAAAATTTTGAGTAAAACTTGTAAGTGTGTGTGTGTGTGTGTGTTTTGTGTGTGTTGTGTGTGTGTGTGTGTGTATTGAGGGGCGGCAGGAGTGGTTGTTTCGTTACTGTTGTCCTTGCTCCGGTTGTCCTTGTTACTGCTCTTTTTTGCTATTGGAGTCACCCCTCTTCAATATTTTTACTCCACGCTATAATGGTTATCGTCTATATCTTGGTGTACTCTTTGTTTGTTTGTTTTGTTTTGTTTTGTTTTGTTTTGGTGGTTTTCTTTTTAATTAACGAACTTCCTCCCTTCCATGGAAAAAGTTAATAACACACTCGGATAAACATGTGCAGATATATAATTTTTGGATGTTGTACTGTATATATACACATCATTAACTATGCTATATGGATGGATTTATTTATCCATGTAATATGTGCTTGATTATGTTCCTTGGCTTGGCGTATCTAATGTTAAATGCGAAATAAACAATTTTAAAAAATTGTTATCGTCATCGTCAATGACGTTATCATGATTCCTCATCTGTTTTAGTTTGTTCTTTTTTTTTTTTTTTCTGCTTCCTTTTCTTTTCCTTTTTCCTTTTTTTTTTTTCCTTTCTTTCTCTTTTCTTTCTTTCTTCAATCTTCTTGTCCTACTATTCGTCGGCATCTTTCATCTTTTTTTCCTTCTGCTTCTCATTTCTTAAATCCTTTATCTTCTATTCTCCATTTACTGAATTCCATTCTTTGGGGAATCTAGGTGGCCTTCTCTCATTCTCTCTTTCCTCGGGGGGTTCAGCCTCTCCCCGGGTGGGCTCTCTCTCTCTCTCGTGCTCTCTGGGGTCTGGCACGTATTCCCTGCTCTCCCACGGGTCCTCTCTCTCTTGTCTGCCGTTGCTGAGTCTCATTGGTCCCCTCTTCCCTCCCATCCCTCCACTCCTACTGCCATGGGGGGGGGGGGTGCTTCTGTATTTTCAATTCTGTTGCTCTGGGTGAGGGGGGGGGCGGTGTGGGGGTTTGTGGTTTTGGGGGGGGGGTCGTCTTCTGTCGCCCTCCTTTTTTCTCTTACCGTCCTCCCTCTACGTACTGGGGTGAAAGGTGGTTGTCACTGACTGGGTCTTGCCACAGTGACTTGAGCTCCTGTCACTGCCCCAGAGCAGCAGGTTAGCGGGGCCGCCGTAATGCCCCACATGGGCAGCCAGTGTCCTCCACAGTGCTCGGTCCCTGAGGTTGCAAGCAGAGCAGTGTGTCCAGTATGGTCCAAGAGTTCTTCCTCCTCCCCGCGGGACGTTACCCTGTAGGCAGCTGTGGATGCTCTTGGCTCTGGGCAATGACGGGCATTTTGTCATGGCGTGATAACTCGCCGTGCCTTGTCTGTTTTAGAGTTTTTTTTTCGAGTTTGACAACTCGTCTGGGTTTATTCATGTTCTAGTGTTCGTTTCTGTTGTATTTCAACTGCCTTGTACTTCAGTGCAAAGTGGTTTGTATCACATTGTACTGTATCATGTCGCCTTGTTTGGCGGTTTTTTTTTTTTTCTCCCCCGACCGCCTCCGTCTTGATGGTGGTCTATTACATAACGCAGTCAAGACACGGTCTTGACAAGTTCTTCTCCGCAGCCGATAGGTGAACGCCGCTCCTATCCGATACCAATCGCAATGAAGTTTACAGATTTCAGCAAAATCACGCGGCCTGACACATCATATGTTAAATGAAAAACGCAGACGAAGTACGAAGACGATATCAAAACATCCTTGTCTCTGATTCAGATTACTTCCCTTTAATTTCCTGAGTCAGATTACTTCCCTTAGTATCCTCCTCAGCAGCAGAGCACACGAGAAAGACGGTGTGTCTTCATGGACAGAGCGATGCCCCTACCACCCAGGACTTCTTCAGCTGCCTCCGGCACGTCCATCCACCACTTAGCCCTGCAGAATTGTCCCAGACAGGGAGTCATCACGTCTACCATCCTTCTGTTTCCCTGTAGAATTGTCCCAGACAGGGAGTCATCACGTCTACCATCATCATCTGTTTCCTGTAGAATTGTCCCAGACAGGGCGTCATCACGTCTACCATCCATCTGTTTCCTGTAGAATTGTCCCAGACAGGGCGTCATCACGTCTACCATCCATCTGTTTCCTGTAGAATTGTCCCAGACAGGGAGTCATCACGTCTACCATCCATCTGTTTCCTGTAGAATTGTCCAGACAGGGAGTCACTGTGTCCACTCTCCGCCGTGCCCGGTAGCATGGTCCGGATAGAAAGTCACGACACCCACCGCTTACCGTGCTCTTTGTTTTAGACAGACAGTCTTGATGCCCACTCTTCCTTAAACCTGTAGATCAGTCTTGAACACACATTCATTATGTCCACCTCATACTGTACCCTTCCCAGTGATCTTTGACATGATTATTACGTTCAGCTTTTTACTGTACCCTGGACATAGTCATGACGTCCAACGTTTTACTGTACCCATTTCCAATGATCCTGGACATACTCCTGACGTCCAGCGTTTTAACTGTACCCTCTACAATGATCCAGGACATAGTCATGACGTCCAGCGTTTTACTGTACCCTCTACAATGATCTATGGCTGGCAGCAATGATGTCTGCCCTCTACTGTACTCTTTGGAAGGATCCTGGATAGACCCATATCCCCCACCATTTACTGTGCCCTCTACAATGATCGTAGACAGAGCGTACTGGCCTCCATGCTTTATTTTAAACTTCAGAATGGTCTTTGAGAGAGTGTCACCATTCCACCGTTTGCTGTACCTTTTACGATCATGATCGCGGACAGAATCATGACGTCCACTGTTTGCCCTCTAGATTGATCTTGAACAGAAGGAATGGCGTCTATCCTTTAAGTATCCTGCCCAGTAGCCTCGGGTAGGCAGTCATGATGTCCACTCTTACTGTACCCTGTAGTAGAATGGCCTTGGATAGGCAAGTCATGACGTCCACCCTTTGCTGTACCCTGTAGAATGGCCTTAAGTATGGAATCGTGGCAAAATGCCGGCCTGCACCAGACAAGCTCAGGCGTGTCCTAATGGCAAGGGCAGATTCCTAGGCTGTCTGTTTTTTTACTGGCAGGCTGGCCTGGATGCATGGACAGATGTCAAGTATTCCTTGTAAGAAAGCGAATAATCTGTCTGTGGCATTTATACTGGAACACTTGATGTCCTATTTTTCACGCTCGCTCACTCACACCACCAGAAAGCATGGAACTGTCTGAATGTGTAAGCTTATTCTTTACATCTTGGCAACACCAATATGAAATATTTAACACGTTTCTTTTGATAAAACGGTCGACTGATTTATAGATTAAGTGTTCATTCATAGAGAGCCATTTCGAATTTGAAATGATCATGATATTGAAAACAGTTGATGTAAAATTACCTATTCATAGGCATTTGCCCACTTCAGACCGAATAGAACAAAAGCTTTCTTTTGTAAAAGGTACTGATAAAGGGAGCTTCTGAGTCGAAAAATGGCGACATGGAAACTTGCCGACCTAACCATTAAATGCATCTTCACCTTTAAACTCTACCAGCCGAAACTGGTAGAGTTTAAAAGTGAAATTCATTTGTTTTCCAGGTAATGTGTCTCCACAACAATTGAATATAGCAGTAATGTTAATAACTACAGCAACGCCATTTACAACATCACGACAACAATTCAATAGCCGTTGGAAGATATCCCCCCCCCCCCCCCCCCCACCCCCCCCCCCCTCCCCCCCCCCCCCCCTAAATTTTTTGTTCTGTCCAATTTTAGGAAATATTCGATTTGAAAGTTGTATCAATAAACCGTTTGCCCCCCCCCCCCCCCCCCCCCCCCCCACCCCACCTCCCCCCAACCCCCACCTCCCCCATCCCAGTAATGTATAGGGCGCGAGTCAGTACACTGAACAGGCTGATCTGTCATCGATCATTTTGTGTCCAAAAAAAAAACTCTTCATTGGTCACTTGGCCGTGTCCTCCACAGCCCAACCAAAGCTCCGTTCCCAATGACCATTCTCTCCTGCCCTCGCCCCCCGCCCCCTTCCACTCGACCCCCCACATCTCATACTTCTTTTCTTTTACGCTGGCCTGCCATAGAAGGAGAAGGAGAAGAGAGAGAGACAAGAGAAGGGGCGGCGGTAGAATGGGGGATGGTAGGGAGGGGAAGGAGAGAAAGAAACAGTCAGTCGCAAATCAAGGTAAAATGCTCCACCGTTCGACACCTTGTATCCTCATCTGCCCAGTCTCTTTCCTCACCCTGTCCCCTCCCCTCCCCCTCTCCCCCCCGTCCTTCAACAACCCACCACCCACCACCCAGACCCTTAAACATGCGCGTGTCCGCTTCACGCTTTCGACCTTTCACCTTCGATTACATTGACCTGCTGGGGTCAAGTGAGGCAGGAGACTGGACAGTGGCTAAATGGAGGATGGCCTTTGATCCTGTTGGGCTCTAAGTCTTCCCCTTGTCCAATAGATTAGCCTCGTTTCCCCGGCGTTACGACCATCCCTGACACCATGTCAATCCTCCACTGGACGTGGTCGCTGGAGCTAATCGTCTCGCTTTGGAAGCCGCCCCGGCGTGCGTGTCCGAGCTTTTGAAAGGGAGGGGGGAGGGGGGAGATGGGGGGGGGGGAGGATGTTGACCGTGCTTCCCGGAAATCCAGTGATCTGCATACTGAGGGTCTGCCGGCCATTATGGAGACTGGGCACCGGGCACTGTAAATAACACCCCAGCGACTCGCAGCACGGGCCACTGGGCAGCTCATGTCTGGGAATGCTTGGAGGGAGGGTAAAGGCGAGCAGCAGGGGGCGGGCGGGGGGGGGGGGGGGGGGGGGGGGATGGGGGAAGGGGGAAGGGTAATGTTGTTTGTGGAATGAGAGGAGAGAAGGAGGAAAAAGAAAAGTGTGGTGGTGGGTGGTGGTGGTGACAGACTTTGTTTTGCAGTGTATTTCTTTGTTTGTTTAGCCTTTGACATGAAAATTCATTTCAACGTAAGCAATTTGTCATCCTTTTACAAATATCTATACGATAATTCAGTTATAATTACATCCACCTAAGCAGTGAAATCTGCATAAGTTCTCCCCTCCGCTCTTCTCCCCTCCCCTCTCCGGTAAATCTCTTTCACTACTACTGGGTCATGAGATAGAGGTCTGTCTTCCAGCGTCATTGCCATGGCCAAAAAAACCACTGTGCTAAAACACGTTAGGCAAGGGATGAAGTCGTCGGCAAGAGGAAGGCTGTGTTTTTGGCTGTGTCTGCTGGTTGGACTCACCCCATACAGCCTCCCTGTTCCGCGAATTTCTACACGGAAACTTTTCTACCCTGCGGACCCCCACGACCCAGACTTTCGGGACACACCCAGAAAAGCCAACCGATGGCCGCATTCAGACAAACAGAAATCTGGGAGACCACATGGTACGACCCTGCCTTCTACCCTAACACGATCTTGAACCCCAACAGGCAATTCCAAAACGCTGCAAACCCAGGCGCAATATCTGCACGTTCATCAGCCCATGAACCAAAGTTAGGGTCTGTCAGGTAGATCCAGCTCCACGTGCAATGCAAATGTTATCCACGCCCTGTCCTGCAGACACTGCAATATGAGGTATGTGGATGACACTTACAGGCCCCTGAATAAACGCTTCAAAGAACGCAGGTATAATCATTCTTGCCCAAGAAAGGGAACATTTGTTTCCCATCAGTTCAACGGTGGACAACAATAATCTTTCAACATTATGGCAGGAGTAGCTTTTTGACTCGATGACCGTGGGAATAGTCTCTAAACAAAACTCATGGAAAATCATGTTCATCTCACACCTTTCAGCCAACAAGGCATTAATATCAGAGGACTGACTCCTTATTTCCGGCTAACCCCCACCCTCTCACTGCCGCTCACTTCACTATTCCTCCTCCCTACCCCTTTCTCTTCCCCCATCAGTTTCAGTTCAGTTTCAGTTTCATCAACGAGGCGGCACTGCGTGCGGACTGGTCCATATGCGCTACACACCACATCCGCCAAGTTTTGAGACCACACGGCGCATGATTTAAAGCTGAAGATAAATGAATTGATAACTAGGACAAGAGAATTTAAGAAGAGGGTCGTGGGCTACGACTTAGCAGATGTCTGACCTAAGCGTTAAGCCAATGCGCTGGTCAGACCATGAGCATCTTCCTATCGTGGTTGTGCCATATCAATCATTGTAACTGTGTGTGTTGAGTGTTAACATGTGTGTGTACATGGGTTCTACAGGCGCGGGCCCGTGTGTGGGTGTGTGTGTGTGGTGTGTGTGTGTGTGTGTGGTGTGTGGTGTGTGTGTGTGTGGTGTGCGTGCCTTTGCATGTGGGCGTAAACGCATTGTGCTGATGTGTATATGGACGTGCACATTCGTGTGTGCGAGTGTATATGTGCGCAGGGCGTGTGTCTGTGTGTATATGTTCGCATCATGCATGTGCATGTGTGTGTGCGCAAGGAGCGAGCGTATGAACGCATGCGCGTTTGTGTGTATATGTGTGTGTGCGTGCATGTTTGTGTATGTGTGCGTGTGCATGTGTGTGTGTGTATGTGTATGTGTGTGTGTGTGGTGTGTGTGTGTGGCGTGTGTGTGTGTGCCACGAACGCGCGCGCGCGCTCGCGCGTGTTTGTGGGTGTGCGTGGACTGTGTGCGCCTTTTACTGTGGGAAATGAATATTCAGAAGATGACTTAGGAACTAGAACAATAACACAAAAACAACAATAACATCAACAGGAACACACACGCGCGTGCACACGCATGCGCGCGCGCGCACACACACACACACACACACACACACACAACAACACAAGAAGAGAAATACAACCACACACACACACCACACACACACACACACACACACCACACACCACACACACACACACAAACACCACTACCACGCACAGCACGCACCCACGCACCACACACACACCACACACACAACACACACACCACACAACACCACACACTCACTCACTCACTCACACACACACACACACACACACACACACACACACACAACACACAACACACAACACACCACAAACACTCATACCACTCACACACCAGTGCTCGAACACTCACATCTGTGGACTCTCCAAAAACTTACGCGCCTGCATCACCCCTCTAGTGAACACACACCCAGCCGCACACACACGTCTACAATATACACTGGGGTCCCTGATAGATTCAAAGTCTCATCTCTGTTGACATGTATTTGGTTATTTGTGTTTGTAACTGGAAAGGCCCAGTAGGGGTTTGCCCTAATCTCTAGGAGCCTTTACACTGTTATCCTTGAGATTATTCCAATGTTTGGTTAGTTGGTGCGGCCACTTCCTCTCTTGATGTTCAGATCTTTTAAAAAATATGGTCAATGGTATAATGGCTTTTGCTTTTGTTTGCTTAGGTGATTCTTCAGATTTCTTATCACATCAGATCGACCAAGATGTACTCCAGCTCTTATCGTTGCCTTGCCCGCTCTTCGTTTCCTTTAACTCCCAGAGTGTCCAGGGCAGTACATCCACATGAGTCTCTCTAATGGATGGTTGGGACATTATTTTTTGCCATGAAGCCTTCCAGTTCCACTCTCCACTTTTTGAAAAAAGGTTCATGGAGTCAGTCATAATCATAGCTTGTTGAGTTTTGAACTGGCCTGTGGATGAAAGCCAGTGGAGTGCTTGTGTCACTGCTTCTAACTTCCATTGTCAGACTCCAAGTTGTTAAACTGTACGCGGCATTGTCTTCCTGGATAGTTCGGCCATTTTGCTTTACTGGTGACGTGTCTCCAACATTCCCCGTTTAATTAAAATATGATTATCATCATCATCATGGGATGCAGAGGGGTACGGACAGAAGCATTTTAGTCTTCAAAACCCAAATTGCGCACTCGCATAGACACACGCACCCTGTCACTCACATCGGGCCCGCACAAAAGGTGACGGGAAATCATTCACATTTCAAAGAAATAATAAACATTTTATGTAACTTGACTCCGAGCCCCCACCCGTCAGTATATAACACACCTATCTGTATCATACAATAATGTAAACATCATGCAGATATCTCATAATCGCGTCCCCTTTGTCTTCAGTGACCCTTCCAGGAAAGACTAACAGTCCACTATTCTGTTGCACTTATAAACTTAAGAACACACAAACGTTCAGAATCTTGCCAGTGTTCCCTTGGTTTGATCAGTCGTTCTCTCATCACTCAGGCGCGACTACGATGGGCTGAAACTGCCACACTGTTTGTGTCCTCCCGATTGGCCAAATCCACGGTGAGGGACACTAGCAACAGACGTAGCTCGCGTGGCCCCCCAGGCAAACCGAGTCTACCCGGACTCCACCCGACACTTCGCCCTCTCCCACGGAAAGGGCTCCTGTCGTTCTCTATCCCACAAGGTCTTCTCTGGCTGCAAACAAACACCCCACCGTTGTCTGGCAGCTCCCTGCCTAGGGCTCCAACAGGCTGACAACGTCTTGCTGTCGAACCATTCCCACACAGGAGACAATACTCTAATGTGGTCAGCCCATGCTACAAGAGCATTACTCCACTGTCTTGCATCCACACCCAGGGAGACTTCTCTACTGTCGTCGGCTTCAAGGCGACAGCAAGCCTCTGTTTTCTCGCTGTATCTTTTCTTGAGCCCTCAGCAAGACAGGATGAGTTCACCTTCTCTCAGTGAGTCACCACATTCCTGGTTTTCCGAGCATCCTATATCCATTCTCAAACACAGAGAACCCGAGGTTAACACTGGTTCAGCCGATAGAATCACCGGCACACACACACATCACAACGATTTTGCACCGGTAACTCCCCGAGTTATTCATCCCACCCAATTGGAATCACTAGTCACCCCCCCCCCCCCCCCCACCCCCCCCGCCCCCCCTACCCACACACCACAAGCTACTAGCACCACACAAAGAGCTGGGTACCAGGTGGTTAAATTCATACCCTCCAGTTCAAAACATGTTCGATTTCCCGAAGGCTACTCCTTGTCCTAACAGCCTGGAGTTCTCCACAAGCCAGCACAACTGATGCTTCAGAGTCATTACTACACTCTATGGCCAGCAAGGTTGCAAAACACTCAACAGGCCGAAAATTTCCCGAATATGTTTCTCCCTCAGGACAAGAACGGCTGGGTCACTGTGCCCTGCCTGCAGGCTGACGGTCACAGAGCCGTGGAGGTCGCCGGACTGCCACGATCGCCTCCCCTCAGCCACATGGAGTGCCCAGTGAATAGCCGGTGGTGGTTGAGGTGGACACTCTCCCCTGCCCAGGAACCGGCAGGTCGACTTGTTGCTTGTTACTGCCCTCCTGGACATGCGAATCACTTCCCAGTAACTCTCCCTCCTTCAGTATACGACTCGGGGGTATTCCCCTCTGGTAATGCCTGAGTTCGCACACTTGAGAACCCAAAAGAAACTGATCTCAACCATCGGCCAAAGGGTTTACCCCTCATTTGCCGGAAGGATGGGATCGCATGCGGGCCGACTCGTGACAGTATATAACAAATATCATCGTGACAGTATATAACAATATCATGCGTGACAGTAATATAACAATACCATCTTTTGTGCCAAGGGTCTTACTATCTGCATCTGATTGTTCTGTGCTGGTTTGCATTGCCTGATTCTGATTATTCTTCTGGCATTGTCTTCCAAGGTCTGGAGCGATGGTAGAGAGAATTCAGGGTGCAGGGGGGGTAGAGGCATTTGAAGGGGGTAGGCCTTTGAGGGTGGGAGAGGGCATTTGAAGGTGGTAGCGGCATTGGAAGGGATCTGGACACTTTTTACCAATACCGTCTCCCATCCAGCTCTATTGACCCCTCCAGGATATCACCCTTCCACCCGCCTCCCCTGCCTCCCACCCCCACCACCCACCCTTTGTCTATTACCCACCCCCAACAGGATACTCAGCTAATAAGTTGCGGACCCACCATGTGTGAAATACATTCACACAGTCCTGCACATAGCTTTGCCGGCGATCTACGTCTCCGTCACGGTGAGTCTTAGACGTGAAGCGTTATGTCCAGAAGTAAGCGGTAACTTTAAACCTGTTTTCTTCGTCAGTTTGCTAGGACCAGCCGTCACCGTTGGTCATTTTGGGTTCCCGGTTTGTCGCTTAGAAAATAAAGTGATGGAAAGAGTAAAGAAAGGCAGGGAAAAGAATGTGTATCGAAAATAT
>JADBJO010030769.1:0-17485 GCA_016801955.1 Conus betulinus | reverse complement strand
CAATGTCAAGTCGTCAAGAGGCAACCCACCGGAGGAGACACTGCACTGCTGCCGAGTCACTTCGGTGGTGTTCAGTGGCGCCTGTTCTGATCTAACATACGCAGGACACCACCTACTAAGCCCCCTACTGACGACAATAATTGCTTAGTCGCGGAGCCGGCGTGAGTGAGCTCTCCCTCCGGAGGGCGCCACCACGTCCGTCCAACGACAGCCCCCATGGACTCGCCGATACCGGTGACCCCGACGGAACCAAACCAAGGCCACAGACGTGGAGAGAGGACATCGAAATTGAGGTCACCATGAGAGCAGGGCATGAAGGGCCACAGAAATTTGAGACTTTTTTTTTTTTGATGCTGATCGATGAGAATGAGGATGATTAAGATGATGCTACGGATTTCCATTTCGGTCTGAGACTACATGACAGGGCTGTACTCTACGCTTCCTTTCATAATATATCCCGGCGTCAACCAGGCCCCGAGAGATACAGACACCTGCAGTGTTGGTCAGGAAATTTGAGCAACACTCTCAGAAACGCATCCATTAAGTGGATGAAACTCGACTGTGTGGTCCCAGTCTTCCCAACTGAGTCCGCAGCAAACTCAACTCTGGGTAGGAGCCGGTCGGGGCAGAAAAACCATGTCTGTCGGTCTGTATGTCTGTCTATCTGTCTCTCTCGCGGGGAAAAAAAACCCCTTCAATATCCAGGAGGACGACATTAACGCTGTATTGGCAAAACGTCAGGATAACCCCCACCCACCGCTCGCCCCCTGACCCCTCCCTCCCCCCCCCCCCACACTCCCCTCAGCTTTCTCCAGCTGAAGGACATCAGGTCCGAGGTGGCCAGACGTTGGTGGCATTGTTGAAAATTGGGTGCCAGCGCTCACTCGTTAATTTAATCACATCCCTTTCATTCACCGAGTGTTTCGCTAACCTCCTGCATGGAAGAAGTATACAGAACCGAGACCCCCCCCCCCTACCACCACCCCCATCTCCTTTACCCCACCTGAAAACAAAAAGAAAAACATATTAGGGGGAATAATAAGGATGGGGGGGGGGGGGGGGGTCAGAAGGGGGAGGGGGAGAGCGAGGGGGAGAGTGGGGTTGGGGGGTGGGGAACGACCCGGAAGTGGAGAATGTGGCGGATCTCACTAAGGCCAAGGTTGTATGAAACAGCGTGGGGGGTTGGGGGGCCTCCCCCCGGTGGGGGGGGGGGGTGTTGGGAGTAGGGGGTGCGAATGGCGTGTGGTAGCAAGGGTGTGGTTGGGGGTGGGGGTGGGGTAATGTGGGGTGGGTGGTGGGGTTAGGTGGTGAGCGGGAGTGCCTGCTTGTCGGGTGGATTGCGCTCCGTGGTGTCCCCCCCGGGTGAGAGGACTCAATCAGGATGGTGATCCCCCGTGGCCTGTCCGCAGCAGCAAAGGATTATGCCATGGGCAACGAAACCAGCAAAACGCCATTTCTCTGTCTGTCTGTCTGTCTGTCTCGTATGTCTCTCTCTATCTCTCTCTTCATCCTCTCTCTCCTCCTCAGCGCCTCTCTCTCTATCTCTCATCTCTCTCCTCTCTCTCGCTCTCTCGTATAACTCGTTCATGTGGTTTTACAAAATTTTTTTGAATGTAGACAGTAGAACGCCCAATGATTGGTTTATGGTGAACTTGGACGATATCCAATTTATTTTAAATTCTTATTTGAAATGTGTAAAATATTGGCTCAAGTTAACAAGAATGAATGACGATAGGATACCCTTTAAAGGTTACAGGGTGCTGTTGAGTTTAGATGATAAGGTAAAAAGGACGGGCTTCCCATGTTCGACAGTGTTTTGAATTCATATGGATATGGATTTTGTTTGGGATAACCAAGGTGTAGAAAAATATATCAGAATTTCTGAATGTGTTTTAAACAGAGGATTATAGATTGCAGGTGGCAGGACTGGCATGACCATATGTATAATAGTGATAGATTTGCTCAGTATAAAACTCTTTAAAATCGACACGTATTTTAGAAACCTTACACTGGGATAAAAATGAATAGATTTATCAAATGTGCACGACAAAAATTTAGATTTGGCGTGTCTGATATCGCATGCCATCGCCTCAGGTATAGTGATGCTGTTGAAAATGAAAACTGACGTGTCGATTCTGTAACAGAGCAAGAGAAGACGAAATACCATTTTTTTGTTTTGCTGTCCTGCTCTGAGCGATCTTAGAATAAAACTTATTCAACCCAAATATTACACACCGAAACCATGCAATTCAGGCTAATTCTCTTGCTGCTGCAACAAGGAAAGAGAATACACTTTGGAATTTAGCTATGTATGTTTATGAAGCAAATAAGAGAATTCGGACAGCGTTGGCTTAATGTACTCTGCTTTTGTAACATATCTACATTTTGTTTGTATGATTTCATCTTGTTACGTATTGGGAATATTGTATGATGCATGTATGAATACCCCTTCAGTATGGGACCGTGGCCTTAAATTGAATAAAAACATTCGTCCACCCCGTCTTCTTCTTTCTCCTTCTCCTTCTTCTTTCTTCTTTTCTTCTCCCCTTCTCCTCCTCCTCCTCCTCCTCCTCCTTCTTCTTCTTCTCTCTCTTCTCTCTCGTTTCAAACCTATTCTTTCCTCCTTTGTTTCAATTCATTGTAATATCCGCACACACACACACACACACACCACACACACACACACACACAACACACACACACACACACACCATGCACCATACACACACACACACACCACACACACACACACACACACACACACCCAACATACACACCCCCCCCACACCCCCCATACCACACACACACACAACACAACACACACCACACACATACCCACACACACACAAACACCACCACACACACCCACACACACACACACACACACACACACAAAACACAAACATAACACACCACACACAACACAAACACACCACACCACACACACACACCACACACACAACACACACACACACACCATACCACACACACACCCAGACACACACATACACACACACACACACCACACACACACACAACACACACACACACAACACCACACACACACACACACACACACACAACACGACACCACCAAGACGCTGATGTGATTTCGCTCTGACCTGTTCACAGCAGGCGGCCACTCGAAATACCATCCCCACCCCACCCCTACCTCTCCAACCGCCCCCCCCCCCATCCCCCATTTCCCCCACTGACCACCAACCTCAATGACCAACTGACCACTTCAGTGCCCCCTCCCCCCCCCCTCCCACCTCTAATCCTCTCTTTCTCCACCCCCTCACCCTCATTAACAACCCCCTCCACCACCCATCCCCCACCCCACCCCACACCCCCTGCTCTTTCAGGGTGGTGAGATCGATCACCGGAATCTGCCTCCACCTCCCTCCCTCCCTACCACCATCCCCCCCCCCCCCCCCCCACACACGCACACACACATTGCCCCCACAGCTGGAGGTCGCCAATCATACCACACACCTCGCTCGACTCCCCCCCCCCTCCCCACCCACCCACCACACACCCTCCTCTACCCCTTTCTCTCCTCTCTCCTCCCCCCTCCCCTACCTGTCCGCCCTCCCCCTCCCCCCTCTCCCACCCCGCCCTTCCAATCAGCCCCACCCCCACCTCTCTCTCCCTCTCCTCTCTTTACTTACTTAATCCTCTTCGCTCCAACGGGAGCAAAGGGCCTCCACTGCAGATTTCCAAGGTGTGCGGGTCTTTTGGCTGCCCCCAGCTCTGCCTCAGACCCAGGACAGCTTGATGGTCATCGGCTCACTGTCCAGAGTCCCACGCCAAGTTGTCACTGGGCGGCCTCGCTTTCCTCTTTCCTTTAGGGTTCCAGTCCAGTGTCTGCCGTGTGGTGGTGCCCTCTCCTCTCACCTTCGCCCTTTGACAACCAGGTGTCCCCAACAGCTGGGCGGTAGGGTGGGAGGGTAGGAGTGATTCCGAGAGCACGTGCGCCCATCGTGCTGTGGGTGAGGCCACACACCATGATTAGGATTTGGATGTGGCCACACGCCATGATTAGGATTTTTGGATGTGGCCACACACCATGATTAAGATTTGGATGTGGCCACCACACGCCATGATTAGGATTTTGGATGTGGCCAAACACCATGATTAGGATTTTTGGATGTGGCCACACACCATGATTAGGATTTGGATGTGGCCACACACCATGATTAGGATTTGGATGTGGCCACACGCCGCCATGATTAGGATTTGGATGTGGCCACACGCCATGATTAGGATTTGGATGTGGCCACACACCATTATTAGGATTTGGATGTGTCACACACCACAGTTAGGATTTGGATGTTCCACTACCACACCATGATTAGGATTTGGATGTGGCCACACACCACCCATTAGAATTTGGATGTGGCCACCACACCATGATTAGGATTTGGATGTGGCCACACACCATGATTAGGATTTGGATGTGTGTGACCACAGTTAGGATTTGGATGTGGCCAGTCCATGTTCTCCATGTCCTCCAACAGCCCATGTCCTCCATGTCCTCCAACAGACCCAATGCCCATGTCCTCCAACAGCCCATGTCCTCCAACAGCCCATGTCCTCCAAACAGCCCATGTCCTCCATCCTCCAACAGCCCATGTCCTCCAACAGCCCATGTCCTCCAACCATCCCATGTCCTCCATGACCTCCAACAGCCCATGTTCTCCAACAGCCCATGTCCTCAATGTTCTCCAACAGCCCATGTCCTCCATGTCCTCCAACAGCCCATGTCCTCCAACAGCCCATGTCCTCCAACAGCCCATGTCCTCCAACAGCCCATGTCCTCCATGTCCTCCAAAAAGCCCATGTCTTTCACAGCCCATGCTCTCCAACAGCCCATGTCCTCCATGTCCTCCAACAGCCCATGTCCTCCAAAAGCCCATGTCTTTCAACAGCCCATACTCTCCAACAGCCCATGTCCTCCATGTCCTCCAACAGCCCATGTCCTCCAACAGCCCATGTCCTTCAGCTCCACAGCTCACCCTGGTGGAGGGGACACGTCGCCCGTGAGGCGGGGGAAGGAGTGGAGTGAAGGTGGTGGTGAAGTCTTCTTTGACCCCAAACGGTCTTCACGACTCCGGGATGGATGATAGGTGAAGACGGAATACTTCTACAATACAACGAAGAATTTCCAAATATGGTGGTAGATGGCGAAAAATGCACACGAACAAACCACCACACACACACACACACACACACACACACACACACACACACACACACACACACACACACACAGAGAGAGAGAGAGAGAGGAGAGAGAGGAGAGAGATTTCCAAATATGGTAGTAGACTGGGAAAAAAAAAAACACGAACACACACACACACACACACACACACACACACACACACGCACACACACACACACACACATAGACACAGAGGGACGGAGAGAGAGAGAGAGAGAGAGAGAGAGAGAGAGAGAGAGAGGAGGAGAGAGGAGAGGAGAGGAGAGAGGAGAGAGAGAGAAAGAGAGAGAGGAGAGAGAGAGAGAGAGACGAGGGAGGGCCGAGAGAGAGGGGGAGAGGTAGACAGACAGACATACAGACAGACAGAGACAGAGACAAATTTGGTGGGGGGTTAGTAGGTAAAAAAAATTGCCACTTTGATATGTTATCGTCATTACCAAAGAGGTCTTTTGACAGAGGAGAGAGAGAGAGAGAGAGAGAGAGAAGAGGAGAGAGAGAGAGGAGAGAGAGAGAGAGAGAGAGAGAGACGAGACGCTTAATCAATACACAACACGAAAGAGACCAGTGCCTTTTCGGCAGACACATTTTTCACCTTAACAACTACAGGCATTGAGAAAATGTTGTTTGGCCTTCACAGGTGAAGATGACCACGACCTCTGCTATCACTGGGTGGTGGTGTTGTGTGTACAAAGATGGCTGATCAGGCTGATCCTCGAACTGAATAATCTCTTGCAGTGTGGACAGTTCAGACTTGGAGGTGAGCCAGGCTGAAAGCTGGTGCTGACTCTTTTTCTGTTTCTCTTTCCGAAACTGGGTGCTTTTGCATGTGTGCCTCCACTCGCCTCGTTTCAAAGTCTTCCACCCAGGGATTTGAACATGCTGCACCAGGTTGAGCGAGCGATCTTGTGCAGCTTCTTCCCAGGAGGCAGGGGAGATGCTGCAGCTCTTCAGTCAGGCCTTGAGTGTGTCTCTGTAACGCTTCTTTTCCCGTCCGTGGGAACGCTTGCCTTCCAGCAGCTCAGCTGAAAATAAAATAAGGCAGGGAACAGTAAACAATCAACAAGTAGGGTAACTCTTGCTGCCATAACAAAACCTGACAAAGAGTAACTTTTAGTCAAGACTGGCACAGCCTTTTAAACTTGAATAAAGTCAGACAAACACAAAGACGAACAATCTAACAGTGGGGGGGAGTAACAAGAGCGGACCAAACCCTCCATCATCACAATAATGACTTGAGAAGATTTGACCTTAAGGAGGGGGGGGGGGGGGGGGGGGGGGGGGGGTGTTGAAGATGAAGAAAATAGGAACATGAAATTAAAAAAAAAATTATAAAAGTGAAAAACTCTTCACTAGCTGCGTGAGGGAACCATCGTAATTCCCATAGAAGGCAGATCTATTTGCATTGCCTACTCCTGGGCCTTTCGTCCGCTGGATCGGACTCATCAGGGAGACACAGCTGATTGTGTCTGTGCTCCTGGCGTCAAATAGAGACCCACCAGTCCATAATACAGTGGTGTTCTCACCACCAAGGGTTCAAAAAAGAATCCAACAGCACCCCAAAGCAGCCAGCGAAGGGTAGTAAATGAAACAAAACGAAAGTGTGGGGAGGAAAAAATGTTGCTGAAAAACTAAACACTTTATGCAAACAGTATAAAATGTAGGGGACAATCTTTGAGCCTACCCCTGAGGATCCAACCAAGGATGCAAGGATACCAAGGATGCAAGGAGGGAGATCAAAAGACAAACACAAAGACAGACAGAAACAAATACAAATAGCCTCGATTTAATTGAAATGGAGTTGAAAATGAAGATAATGAGGCAGGGAACAGTAAACAATAAGCAGTAAACAAGTAGGGTAAGTCTTGCTCCCATATGAAAACCTAACATGGTGTAACTTTATTCAAGACTGGCACAGCCGTTTAAACTTGACAAATGTTTGTTTTAGATGTAAACAACACTAACCTTGACATCATCCATCTGTGGTAGATGTAAGCAACATGAAACCATGGAGACGTCTGTTTGTTGCAGATGTAACAGCGTTACCCGTGATAACATATAGCTGTAATAGATACAAACAACACATACCCACGAAGACCTGTATCTGTAGAAGATGTACACAGCTTTAATCAGAACAACATGTGTTTGTGCTGGACAGAAAGCAACAGAAAACTACATCGACACATACAGAACAGAAAACAAACAAGATAACAGCATTATTAAACATCACTGCAGAATATACACATAGAATAAAACCATGACAGCATACCTAAACACACATCTGCAGAATATAATCATCATCTAAAACGGTAACGAGATACATCTGTGATGGTATAAACTACATACACCTCTACAGGAGATATAAATAGCATGTAACTATGACAACGTACAATCTCTCGTGGACAATGAAGCTATACTGTTTGTACTAACATACGTTAGAGACAACCTTCACCTTACTCATCAGTTACTGCGTCATTCTCCCCGTAGCAACATCCCCCCCTCCCCACTCTTTTCCCCCCCTCTCTCTCTCCCCTTTCGATTCCTTGGCACACGTTTTATTGCTCCAACCCCCCCCACCCCCACCCCCAACCCGAATCACTCCACACACACACACACACACACACACACACACACACACACACACACACACACACACACACAGACACGCACACACATGCACGAACACACACAACACACACACACACACACACACACACATGCACACACACACACACACACACACACACACACACACACACACACACACACACACACACACACGCACGCACGCACACACACACACACACACACACACACACACACACACACACCCTCCCATTCACCCCCCCCCCCCCCCCCACACGCGCACCAGTCATTCCAGCTTGATCTCCAAGTGTCTCTCCTGCAAAGTTTTCGTTTCGTCTTAGGCTTAATCCAGATTTTTGCGCTGCCGTCACCGGAAATATGGACTATCCAGCGTCACCTGCAGAGGATCAAAAAAAGCTAATGAAGCGAAGCTGACCCTCGCAGAGTGGAACGGAGGAATTGGGTGTGGGGAGTGAGGGGAGAGCGGGGGTAGGGAGTGGGGGGTGGTGGAGAATAGGCATAGGATCAGTGTGTGTTGACTTCACGGGGGAGGAATAATCGTCTTCCGGTGGGGTGTAGGCAGTGGAGAGAAAGGAAAACATTAGGCTTTGATCGGTTTATCTTTCTTCCGGGGGGCGATCTCTGGGGGGTTTTAGAATTACCTCCGGAAAGACCCATGTAGCGTAGCTTGTAGGGTTGGCGGTGGCGGCGGCGGTGGTGGTGGTGGTGGTGGTGGTGGTGGTGGTTGGGTGGGGTGGGGGCTGGTGGTGGCCGTAGGTGAGGGGATTGGGGGGGGGGGGGGGGGGGGGGGGAAGGGGAGGGAAGGGGTGCTCTTAGGTGGGGGGATTGATGAAAACTGATCAGAGATTGGTCTACTATTACCTGGAAATACACATACCATTAAACTGGACAGAGATTGGTCTATCATTACCTGGAAATACACATACCATTAAACTGGACAGAGATTGGTCTATTATTACCTGGAAGTACACTTCTATTAAACTGATCAGAGATTGATCTACTATTACCTGGAAATACACATACCATTAAACTGGACAGAGGTTGGTCTATTATTACCTGGAAGTACACTTCTATTTAAACTGATCAGCGATTGGTCGACTATGACCTGGAAATGAGAACGCTTCCAATTCATTGAAACTGTGTTCACTGTTTTCAGTTTCAGTTTCATCAAGAAAAGTGTCACACTGCGTGCGGGTTAGTCCACATACGCTACACCACGTCCGCTAAGCTTGGAGACCACACTGCGCTTGATTTAAAGCTGATGGCTAAACAAATGACTGAGACGGGAAAAGAGGGTCTCGTGGCTACGACGCAGTAGATGTCCCACCTACGCATGAGCCCAACGCGCTGGTCAGACCTTAAGTACCTACCTAACATTGGTTGTGCCATTATTATCATTGTATGTGTATGTGGTGAGTGTACATGCCTGTGTGTGTGGGCGTATGCATGAGTATGGCTATTCAGTAGATAAAACTTACACTTCCTTTTCAGCGGGGAACGGGCCATTTCGGCCGAATCAAGTCCTTGATTGTCGTTGTTTTTCTTCCGAGTTTGTCTTGTTGAAGCCCCAGAGGCGGAAACGTGTTGGTTCTGTGATGCACTGTGTGTGTGTTTCTTTCGTGAAGCAGGCCGGCAGCTCCGCTTTAGGATCAGTTCTCACTTCACGGTTGATCTGTGTGTGTGTGTGTGTGTGTGTGTGTGTGTGTGTGTGTGTGTGTGTGTGTGTGTGTGTGTGTGAGTGTGGGTGAGGGAAAGAGAGAGAGAGAGAGAGAGAGAGAGGAGAGAGAGAGAGAGAGAGGAGAGAGAGAGAGAGGAGAGAGAGAAGAGAGAGAGAGAGAGGGAGAGAGAGAGAGAGAGAGAGAGTGTGTGTGTGATTGAGTGAGTGTGTTCGTTCGTTCTTTAATTTAACGTCTATCCACCTAACAGTGATCTTAGACAGTGAGTGAGTGTGTATGTGTATGTGTGCATGCGTGCGTGCGTGCTTGCGTGCGTGTGTGCATGCGTGCGTGCGTGCGTGCGTGCGTGCGTGCGTGCGTGCGTGCGTGCGTGCGTGTGCGTGTGTGTGTGTGTGTGTGTGTGTGTGTGTGTGTGTGTGTGTGTGTGTGTGTGTGTGTGTGTAGCAATAGATTGATAGATGGATAGATAGACAGAAAGACAAACAGATAGACAGACAGAAAGGCAGGCAGGCAGGCAGGCAGGCAGACATAGATAAATAGATAAATACATACATACATAGACAGACAGGTAGACAGACAGACAGATAGACAGATAAGTAGATAGATGGATATATACACAGACAGAGAGACACAGACAGACCGACAGACAGATATACAGATACTGCTGGTTAGTGTGAACAAGGAGAAGAAGAAGTTAAAGTAATCTTGAGGGGGTGGGGGTGGGGGTGGGGGTGGGGGGGGGGTTGGGGTGGTGGGGGGAGGAATGGTCTTAAGCAATGGAGATTTGAACTGCCTGTCCCATGCCCTGAGCCAGGGAATCAGAGACTAGCAAGAAGCTGAGCCATTCCCCTTGCAATGAAGATCCAACCGCAAATCCACAGTTATTTCCCCTGTGTTGGCGCCTCAGCTTTCCAATGAAGATCCAGCCCACAAGTCCCTGGTTATTTCCCCTGTGTTGGCGTCACAGCTTCCCAATGAAGATCCAGCCACAAGTCCCCAGTTATTTCCCCTGTGTTGGCGTCACAGCTTCCCAATGAATATCCAGCCACAAGTCCCTGGTTATTTCCCCTGTGTTGGCGTCACAGCTTTCCAATGAAGATCCAGCCCCAAGTCCCCGGTTATTTCCCCTTCTTCTCTGTGGATCACGAGGCCTGGGCACGACAGCTGGTCTGAGGCCAGATCCAGATTCTCCACATCTCATTCTTTGACCTTTGAGACAAGAGACAAGCTCCAGGCAGCAAGTCAACACATCCACTACAACCCCCAGGCAGCAAGTCAACACATCCACTACAACCCCAGGCAGTGAGTCAACACATCCACTACAATCCCCGGGCAGCAAGTCAACACATCAGGTACAACCCCAGGCAGCAAGTCAACATCCACTACAACCCCCAGGCAGCAAGTCAACACATCCGCTACAACCCCCGGGCAGCAAGTCAACATCTACTACAACCCCCAGGCAGCAAGTCAACACATCCACTACAACCCCCAGGCAGCAAGTCAACACATCCACTACAATCCCTGGGCAGCAAGTCAACATCCACTACAACCCCCAGGCAGCAAGTCAACATCCACTACAACCCCCAGGCAGCAAGTCAACACATCCAGTACAACCCCCAGGCAGCAAGTCAACACATCCACTACAACCCCCAGGCGGCAAGTCAACATCCACTACAACCCCCAGGCAGCAAGTCAACATCCACTACAACCCTCAGGCAGCAAGTCCACACATCCACTACAACCCCCAGGCAGCAAGTCCACTCATCCACTACAACCCCCGGGCAGCAAGTCAACACATCCACTACAACCCTCAGGCAGCAGCAAGTCAACATCCACTACAACTCCCCAGGCAGCAAGTCAACACATCAGGTACAACCCCCAGGCAGCAAGTCAACACATCCACTACAACCCCCAGGCAGCAAGTCAACACATCCACTACAACCCCCAGGCAGCAAGTCAAACATCCACTACAACCCCCAGGCAGCAAGTCAACACATCCACTACAACCCCCAGGCAGCAAGTCAACACATCCACTACAACCCCCAGGCAGCAAGTCAACACATCCACTACAACCCCAGGCAGCAAGTCAACATCCACTACAACTCCCCAGGCAGCAAGTCAACATCCACTACAACTCCCCCAGGCAGCAAGTCAACATCCACTACAACCCCCAGGCAGCAAGTCAACACATCCTCTACAACTCCTCAGGCAGCAAGTCAACATCCACTACAACTCCTCAGGCAGCAAGTCAACATCCACTACAACTCCACAGGCAGCAGCAAGTCAACATCCACTACAACCCCCAGGCAGCAAGTCAACACGTCCAGTACAACCCCCAGGCAGCAAGTCAACGCATCCACTACAACCCCCAGGCAGCAAGTCAACATCCACTACAACCTCCAGGCAGCAAGTCAACATCCACTACAACACCCAGACAGCAAGTCAACATCCACTACAAGCGAGAAACCCTCCTCTCAAGGATCACGTGATGCAGTTGCTCGGTACGTTGTCACGACTGAAGAGTGGCTTTAAAGGCAGACTGCAGATGGCTGGCACATTTGTCGCGACTGAAGAGCAGCTTTGAAGACAGATGGCTGGTATGATGCAATCATTGAATATCAGCCTTAAAGGTACAATGAAGGGCGTCTTGTATCTTGCCACGACCAAAAACCAACCTGAGAGGTATGGTAGCGTCTGCTATCTAAAAGATCGACTTTAAGGGTATAGTGGAGATGTCGGATACATTGCCATGACTGCTGATCCAAAACCAGGCTTGGAAATGTTGTGGAGTTGTCTGCTATCTTGCCATGACTGAAGGCCAACCTTACAGGTGTAGTAAGGTCTCTGCTCTCTCGCCGTGACTGAAGAACAACCTTACGGGGTGTAGCAAGGTCTGCTATCTCGTCATGACTAAAGACCAACCTTACAGGTATAGTAAGGTCTGCTCTCTCGCCTTGACTCAAGACCAACCTTACACCAACCTTATGGGTGTAGTGGAGATGTTAGATATATTGCCATGACTGCTTGTTCAAACCCAGGCTTAGAAGTGTGGTGGAATTGTCTGCTGTCCTGCCACGACAAAAAGACCAACGTTCCAGGGTATAGTGAGGTGAACTATCTCGTCATGACTACAGACCAACCTTCCAGGTATAGTGAGGTGAACTATCTCGTCATGACTACAGACCAACCTTCCAGGTATAGTGAGGTGAACTATCTCGTCATGACTACAGACCAACCTTCCAGGTATAGTGAGGTGAAACTATCTCGTCATGACTACAGACCAACCTTACAGGTCTAGTAAGGTCTGCTATCAACACCTGTCTCCAGATGCCGAATCAGATGGCTGGAGCGAATCTCCAACGCGGAACTCATGCGTCAGACGAAGCAAGACCCAATCACCAAGAGTATCCAGATGAGGAAGTGGGGTTGGGTTGGACACACCCCCTGCGTAGAGGACAGGCCCCACATCCACACGCCACGCCTTGGACTGGAGCCCACAGGGGAAGCGGAAGAGGGGGACGACCAGTCACCACCTGGAGAAGTAACTCTACAGGCAGAACGCAAGTTCACCAAACATGACCTGGGGTGAAGCCAAGAGAACAGCCTAAGACAGAGCGTGATGGAGGTCTGCAGTGCGGGCCCTGTGTTCCGATCGGAACGAAGAGGACTAAGTCAAGAAGTCAAGGTCTGTATTATTTCGCCATGATTACCCTATCAGTGACGATGGGTCGGACGTCCCTCCAGAAATCCCCCACCTAACTAACTCGCAGGACAGAAGCACAAACACAGCATGATTTACACACAATAAAACTTAATTTATGAGAACCCCCCCCCCCCCCCCCCATTTTTTTTCTTTTAAAGCAACAAGAAACGTCGCAATGCAGAGGTATTAATGTCCCCCTTTTTTCCTAGCGAGAAAATCACCTAACTAGTTCCAACACACACAAGCGAGTCACAAGTAAAAGCATTCAGTTATGACTATCTGATATCATCAGTTAGTCAAATTTGAAATGCTAGTGATAATACACCGCCAAAAACGTAGAAAACGAAACGCATGACAAAACGGGTCGCTTTTGGACCTCTTACATCTTCAGGCAAGAAACAAAACCCAGAATGTCAGACCATATGAACGACGCTTGAATGCAGATTCAACGCCAATCTTGCGCCGAATTGGATGAAGATGAGTGATTGCTCGTTCATTCTCGTTTTGTATCTTGCCTGAAGAAGACCTAAGAGGTCGAAACGCCTCGTGTTTCGTCTTGTGATTGGTTTGTGTGACGTTTTGGGCGGTGCATTATCACTAACATTTGAAATTTTGCAACAATATTAGCATTTAGGTTTTTAGAAGATTGAAACTGGGATAGGATATATTTGACAGTGGTCAGTACTGTGTCCGTACCCTGGACCACAGGGTGTGATGGACAATGGTCAGTACTGTGTCCGTACCCTGGACCACAGGTTGTGATGGACAATGGTCAACCACTATGTTCGTACCCTGGACCACAGGCTGTGACGGACAGTGGTCATCTGCTGTGTCCGTACCCTGGACCACAGGCTGTGATGGACAGTGGTCAGTGTACCCTGGACCACAGGCTGTGATGGGACAGTGGTCAGTGTATCCTGAACTACAGGATATGATGGACAGTGGTCAGCCGCTATGTCGGTACCCTGGACCTTAGGACGGTGCCTGTCATGACAAGAGATGTTACGTCTTGAGGAAGGCAGATGACGATTTTGGAAAACGAAAATGTTTGATTTTGACCAAAATGTTAGACCCTATGTGAACGGTGCTTGAACCCCTGACCTTCCCTTGTTGTTGATTGGACGCTGAGGCACGTGATGGGTAGGAGAAGCTCACTGCTAGGATTGTGCTTGTTGTAAAATTGATTCCCCATGGGAAAAACGTCAGCGTCTAACCAGTGGAGCGCATCTGTCACCGACAAGCTTGATACTTGCTGGTGGAATTTTTTTTGTTAGTGCTAAAAGAAAAGTAAAGTAAGTATGGGTCCTCTACAATCTGTGTTGGCCTGTGGAGTTGCTATGGGTCCTCTACAATCTGTTTTGGCCTGTGGAGTTCCTATGGGTCCTCTACAATCGGTATTGGCCTGTGTAGTTCCTGCCGTGCCCCTACAATCTCCTGACCCGGCGCTCACAGGCCGAGAAGGTCGCGTTGCTAGTTCCGTCGCTTCAGAGTGTATGTACTCTATGGCTGAGGTGATGGTTCCTTCAGAGTGTATGCACTCTATCGCTGAGGTGATGGTTCCTTCAGAGTGTATGTACTATATGGCTGAAGTGATGGTTCCTTCAGAGTGTATGCACTCTATGGCTGAGGGTGATGGTTCCGCCACTTTAGTGTGTATGTACTCTATGGCTGAGATGATGGTTCCGCTACTTCAGTGTGTATGTACTCTATGGCTGAGATGATGGTTCCCCACCACTTCAGTGTGTATGTACTCTATGGCTGAGGTGATGGTTCCGCCACTTCAGAGTGTATGTACTCTATGGCTGAGATGATGGTTCCGCCACTTCAGAGTGTATGTACTCTATGGCTGAGATGATGGTTCCGCCACTTCAGAGTGTATACTCTATGGCTCTATGCTGAGATGATGGTTCCGCCACTTCAGAGTGTATGCCTCAAACTGGACTCAACAGCTGGCAAGATTGCATTTCTACTCCAGTTACTCCAAACTGTGCTCTACAGTTAAAAAGAACACTGCCTTCTCACACCACTTCAAGCTGTGCTCTATAGCTGCTTTTTCAAACACTGTTTGGATTGTTTTTCCGACATGATTATTATTTTGGGGGAAGGAAATAGCTCATAGGAGGATGAACGGTGTACATGCTTGTTGATCGGTTTGATTTGATGATCATTCATCACAAGGAGTAAAAATGATAGATAATGTACAACATGTGTAGTTTCATTTCATCTCAGAAATCTCTCTCTCTCTCTCTCTCTCTCTCTCTCTCTCTCTCTCTCTCTCTCTCTCTCTCTCTCTCTCTCTGTCATATTCGCTACTCGAATATCTTAATTTTGCATTTTTACTCTTGATTTATTCCATAATGAATTCTGACCTGATTGTGCAAAAGCCAACAAAAAAAGGTAACAAGAGAAAGAAAAGGAAGATATGAAGAAAAAAAAAGAAAACCCCCCACCCGAGAGAAGTGACACCCTCCCTCCCCCCCCCCCAAAAAAAAAAAAAAAAAAAAAATTCTGACAAATCCAAAGCACAGTGCTACGAAACACCAGCCATACCACGTGACTGTGAAGTGTCTGTCGAGATCCTGACGGATCCGGATCGGGTCTCACACTTCTGGATCACTGACACCATCACTTGCTAATTTCACTCAAGGTTTTCTAGAACAACAACAACAACAACAAAAACCAACAACAACAAAAAAAAGGCTGAGCTGTTTCATCATGAAACTTACAGTGTATGGGGACTCACGCTCTCACACCAGTCCCACAAGAGAAAGGCACACAAAGCTGTCCCACAACAGAAAGGCAACACAAAGCTGTCCCACAAACAGAAAGGCACACAAAGCTATCCCACAAATGGAAAGACACACAAAAGCTGCCCCACAAGAGAAAGGCACACAAAGCTGTCCCACAAGAGAAAGACACACACAAGCTGGCGTTTCCTCCGATTGCAAGTTAAGCATTAACGAATAATGTCCATCATGTCTCTAGTTCTCAACCAGCAACAAAATCTTTTACATCAGATGTGCAATGCTGTCACCTCGAGGGGGGAGGCTTCATCAGTTTGAAATGAGATGGCTTTACATCGATCATAAAAGACGGTACAAACATTCGTCCTGAACTGGTAGTAAAGTCCAACAATTATTCCAACCTCATTTCCTTCAATCACAGTTTTGCCCCATCAGGTTCATTCTTCAACAATCATCACTCCATTATCCATTCCTCAGCATTTTCAGCTTAGCAGTCAATGATTAACTATTCCTGGGCATTTTCAGTTTAATAATCAATAATTATGTATGCCTCTGCATAGGAATGAATGATTCTCTACTCCTTAGCATTTTCAGTTTAATAATCAATAATTATGTGTGCCTCTGCATTTACAGTTTAACAATAAACGATTCTCTATTCCTCAGCATTTTCAGTTGAACAGTCAATAACTATCTATTCCTCAGCATTTTCAGTATAATAATCAATAGTTCTTTATTCCTCAGCATTTTCAGTATAATAATCAATAATTCTCTATTCCTCAGCGTTTTCAGTATAATAATCAATAATTCTCTATTCCTCAGCATTTTCAGTTGAACGATTATTAACTATCTATTCCTCAACATTTTCAGTTGAACAATCATGAACTGTCTATTTCTCAGCATTTTCAGTTGGACAATCATGAACTGTCTATTTCTCAGCATTTTCAGTTAAACAATCATTGGCTGTCTATTTCTCATCATTTTCAGTTGAACAATCATTAACTATTTCTCAGCATTTTCAGTTGAACTATCATTAACTATTTCTCAACATTTTCAGTTGAACAATCATTAACTGTCTATTTCTCAGCATTTTCAGTTGAACAATCATTAACTATTTCTCAGCATTTTCAGTTGAACAATCATTAACTATTTCTCAGCATTTTTCAGCTGAACAATCATTAACTGTCTATTTCTCAGCATTTTCAGTTGCACAATCATTAACTATCATTAACTATTTCTCAGCATTTTCAATTGAACAATCATTAACTATTTCACAGCATTTTTTCAGTTGAACAATCATGAACTATTTCTCAGCATTTTTAGTTGAACAATCATTAACTATCATTAACTATTTCTCAGCATTTTCAGTTGAAACAATCATTAACTGTCTATTTCTCAGCATTTTCCGTTGCACAATCATAGACTATCATTAACTATTTCTCAGCATTTTCAGTTGACACAATCATTAACTATTTTCTCAGCATTTTCAGTTGAACAATCATTAAAACGGTCTATTTCTCAGCATTTTCAGTTTCAC